>JACCIE010000177.1:0-81087 GCA_018906755.1 Sycophaga agraensis | reverse complement strand
AGTGTACACCTAAATTTCCATAATTGGCGATGCAGATTCAATGTTGATTCCCAGCATCACGGGGTATATAATCAACTTGTCTATGGGAATTGTACACTGAGATCGCATTGTACAACTTTGTCAGTGTCCTATGATGGAGTATGGTAGATTCTGCGTATATCATCGACATTTCATCCAATAACCGTCTGATTCAGTCAGTTTGCAGGATCACTGGCCTAAAAGAGACCATACTCGATTATTTGGTACACAAGTCAGTTGGAAGTGACGTGTAGCTAAAATCGTTATCTTTTGCCTCAGTGCAGGGCTAGCCTTAGATGAATAATGTAGCTATTTGTTGTCCTCTCTGCACTCCGAACAGACCGTTGTCACAGACCATACGATTCTTTTTATAACAGATATAGTCTGTGACTACTGTCAGTCCGGTAAGTACTAATCTATTTTCACGTAAAGAGAGCTTTTTAGTATATTGCGGGTATTGTTCTGATTGCATATTTGATATAAGATTTAACGCAGTACTGCAAACAGAACGGTTGCGTTGCAAATTTTCTGTCACATATATGGTAGACCAAGTCGAGACAGTGGTACCGCGTATGTCATACCACAATGAAGTCTTGGTCTACTGCCTCACGTATAGCTTACTCAATTACTACTTTGGTGAATTTGAATAACATTTACCTAGAAACTTATTAATATATTGCACTAGTCAATACGAACGTCATATTAGTTGTCTCCTGTTACGTAGAAAAGCATAAGCTGATCCCGAAGCTGCCTCTCGGATTCGCAGTTGTATCCACAATCCATATGTTAACATATCCGTTGTGATTGTTTTATACACACATCGTTCATGGCAACACATGGATCGTAAGATTACAGATTCCATTAAACAATCTAGTTAGGCCTGATGATACATTTGTTGTTTATTTTATAGACACTTACCACGGCTACTTTGCGTACAAAGTGAAAATACACTTGAGGTTGAATAACTCTATGCGGTTCATTTGAAAATGAGGGCACTTGTATAACTATATGTAGTCCATGTGGCACAGTTGAGGTAATGTGTAAGTGACCCATACTGACCTAAAATTAAATGGAGTTTGGCGTTGAGTCGCGACGTCCATGAACCTCACATATCAGATACGATATGAGCTTTTGCCTTTCGATTTTTTCGTCTAATATTCGTATATGCATGTATCAATCCATACAACAGTAGAGGATTCGCGTTTTTGACAAACGGAACAAGAATCATCATGATCACCCATATTAGGACTAATTCGGTTCTTTCAGATCAAGTTTCTAGCGATAGTGTCTAGAATATATACGTCATAGTTTCAAAAGTGTTATATTGGCTAGAGAAATATATATAATGCCTGATCTACCATTGCATGCTTTGAAGACACTGGAGATTTGAGAGCTCGAGTCCGATGAGGAAATTTTAGCAGCTTCGCCGTAGACCGTGTGCCCCTGATTTTAGAAGACCATCTCATCAACAGTAAAATGCGTAATAGATTAATTGTAATTGCGGAAACAGGATGAATACAAGAGTGTACACCTAAATTTCCATAATTGGCGATGCAGATTCAATGTTGATTCCCAGCATCACGGGGTATATAATCAACTTGTCTATGGGAATTGTACACTGAGATCGCATTGTACAACTTTGTCAGTGTCCTATGATGGAGTATGGTAGATTCTGCGTATATCATCGACATTTCATCCAATAACCGTCTGATTCAGTCAGTTTGCAGGATCACTGGCCTAAAAGAGACCATACTCGATTATTTGGTACACAAGTCAGTTGGAAGTGACGTGTAGCTAAAATCGTTATCTTTTGCCTCAGTGCAGGGCTAGCCTTAGATGAATAATGTAGCTATTTGTTGTCCTCTCTGCACTCCGAACAGACCGTTGTCACAGACCATACGATTCTTTTTATAACAGATATAGTCTGTGACTACTGTCAGTCCGGTAAGTACTAATCTATTTTCACGTAAAGAGAGCTTTTTAGTATATTGCGGGTATTGTTCTGATTGCATATTTGATATAAGATTTAACGCAGTACTGCAAACAGAACGGTTGCGTTGCAAATTTTCTGTCACATATATGGTAGACCAAGTCGAGACAGTGGTACCGCGTATGTCATACCACAATGAAGTCTTGGTCTACTGCCTCACGTATAGCTTACTCAATTACTACTTTGGTGAATTTGAATAACATTTACCTAGAAACTTATTAATATATTGCACTAGTCAATACGAACGTCATATTAGTTGTCTCCTGTTACGTAGAAAAGCATAAGCTGATCCCGAAGCTGCCTCTCGGATTCGCAGTTGTATCCACAATCCATATGTTAACATATCCGTTGTGATTGTTTTATACACACATCGTTCATGGCAACACATGGATCGTAAGATTACAGATTCCATTAAACAATCTAGTTAGGCCTGATGATACATTTGTTGTTTATTTTATAGACACTTACCACGGCTACTTTGCGTACAAAGTGAAAATACACTTGAGGTTGAATAACTCTATGCGGTTCATTTGAAAATGAGGGCACTTGTATAACTATATGTAGTCCATGTGGCACAGTTGAGGTAATGTGTAAGTGACCCATACTGACCTAAAATTAAATGGAGTTTGGCGTTGAGTCGCGACGTCCATGAACCTCACATATCAGATACGATATGAGCTTTTGCCTTTCGATTTTTTCGTCTAATATTCGTATATGCATGTATCAATCCATACAACAGTAGAGGATTCGCGTTTTTGACAAACGGAACAAGAATCATCATGATCACCCATATTAGGACTAATTCGGTTCTTTCAGATCAAGTTTCTAGCGATAGTGTCTAGAATATATACGTCATAGTTTCAAAAGTGTTATATTGGCTAGAGAAATATATATAATGCCTGATCTACCATTGCATGCTTTGAAGACACTGGAGATTTGAGAGCTCGAGTCCGATGAGGAAATTTTAGCAGCTTCGCCGTAGACCGTGTGCCCCTGATTTTAGAAGACCATCTCATCAACAGTAAAATGCGTAATAGATTAATTGTAATTGCGGAAACAGGATGAATACAAGAGTGTACACCTAAATTTCCATAATTGGCGATGCAGATTCAATGTTGATTCCCAGCATCACGGGGTATATAATCAACTTGTCTATGGGAATTGTACACTGAGATCGCATTGTACAACTTTGTCAGTGTCCTATGATGGAGTATGGTAGATTCTGCGTATATCATCGACATTTCATCCAATAACCGTCTGATTCAGTCAGTTTGCAGGATCACTGGCCTAAAAGAGACCATACTCGATTATTTGGTACACAAGTCATTTGGAAGTGACGTGTAGCTAAAATCGTTATCTTTTGCCTCAGTGCAGGGCTAGCCTTAGATGAATAATGTAGCTATTTGTTGTCCTCTCTGCACTCCGAACAGACCGTTGTCACAGACCATACGATTCTTTTTATAACAGATATAGTCTGTGACTACTGTCAGTCCGGTAAGTACTAATCTATTTTCACGTAAAGAGAGCTTTTTAGTATATTGCGGGTATTGTTCTGATTGCATATTTGATATAAGATTTAACGCAGTACTGCAAACAGAACGGTTGCGTTGCAAATTTTCTGTCACATATATGGTAGACCAAGTCGAGACAGTGGTACCGCGTATGTCATACCACAATGAAGTCTTGGTCTACTGCCTCACGTATAGCTTACTCAATTACTACTTTGGTGAATTTGAATAACATTTACCTAGAAACTTATTAATATATTGCACTAGTCAATACGAACGTCATATTAGTTGTCTCCTGTTACGTAGAAAAGCATAAGCTGATCCCGAAGCTGCCTCTCGGATTCGCAGTTGTATCCACAATCCATATGTTAACATATCCGTTGTGATTGTTTTATACACACATCGTTCATGGCAACACATGGATCGTAAGATTACAGATTCCATTAAACAATCTAGTTAGGCCTGATGATACATTTGTTGTTTATTTTATAGACACTTACCACGGCTACTTTGCGTACAAAGTGAAAATACACTTGAGGTTGAATAACTCTATGCGGTTCATTTGAAAATGAGGGCACTTGTATAACTATATGTAGTCCATGTGGCACAGTTGAGGTAATGTTTAAGTGACCCATACTCACCTAAGATTAAAAACAGTTTGGCGTCGAGTTGCGACGTCCACGTCCGTCATGAACCTCACATCTCGGATAAGATATGAGCATTAGCCTTTCAATTTTTTCCTCTATTATTCCTATATGCATGTATCAATCCATACAACAATAGAAGATTCGCGTGTTTGACAATCGGAACAAGAATCATCATGATCACCCATATTAGGACTAATTCGGTTCTTATGGATCAAGTTTCTAGCGATTAGTGCCTAGAATATATACGTCATAGTTTCAAAAGTGTACTATTGGCTAGACAAATATATATAATACCTGATCTACTATTACTTACTTTGAAGACACTGGAGATTCGAGAGCTCGTTTCGGATGAGAAAATTTTAGCAGCTTCGCCGTAGACCGTGTGCCCCTGATTTTAGAAGCCCATCTCATCAACAGTAAAATGCGTAATAGATTAATTGTAATTGCGGAACAGGATGAAAACAAGAGTGTACACTAAAATTACCATAATTCACGACGTAGAGTCACTGTTGATTCCCAGGAACACGGGGTATATAATCAACTTGTCCATGGGAATCGTACACTGCGATCGCATTGTATAACTTTGTCCGTGTCCTATGATGGTGTTTGGTAGATTCTGCGTATATCATCGATTTTTCATCCAATAACGGTCTGCTTCAGTCAGTTTGCAGGATCACTGGCCTAAAAGACAATATACTCGATTAGTCGGTACTCAAGTCAGTTGGAAGTGAGTGTGGCTAAAATCGTTCTTATTGCGGCAATGTCGGGCTACCAAGCGACGAATGATGTTGCTATACGTTGTCTTCTCTGCACACCGAACAGACCGTTGTCACAGACCATACGATTCTTTTTATAACAGATATAGTGACTACTGTCAGTCCGGGACGGTTATTGTTCCAGATTTAACGCAGTACTACAGAACAAATTATATGGTCCAAGTCACAAATGCACAGGCTGCCTCTAGTTGGTGAATTTGAATCTCTAGTTATAGTCAGTACGAAACGTCATATTAACGTAGCATTCATCCCGAAGTCGTATAATCCTGTCCGATACATCGATTGGATCATTACAGACTCTAGTTAGGCCTGATGATACATTTGTTGTTTATTTTATAGACACTTACCACGGCTACTTTGCGTATATAGTGTAAATGCACTTGAGGTTGAATAACTGTATACGGTTCATTTGAAAATGAGGGCACTTGCATAACTATACTGTAGTCCTTGTGGATAGTTCATGTGATACGTAAGTGACCCATACTCACCTAAGATTAAAAACAGTTTCGCGTCGAGATGCGACGTCCACGTCCGTCATGAACCTCACATATCAGATACGATATGAGCTTTGCCTTTCGATTTTTTCGTCTATTATTCGTATATGCATGTATCAATCCATACAACAGTAGAGGATTCGCGTGTTTGACAAACGGAACAAGAATCATCATGATCACCCATATTAGGACTAATTCGGTTCTTTCAGGATCAAGTTTCTAGCGATAGTGCCTAGAATATATACGTCATAGTTTCAAAAGTGTACTATTGGCTAGAGAAATATATATAATACCTGATCTACTATTACTTACTTTGAAGACACTGGAGATTCGAGAGCACGTTTCGGATGAGAAAATTTTAGCAGCTTCGCCGTAGACCGTGTGCCCCTGATTTTAGAAGCCCATCTCATCAACAGTAAAATGCGTAATAGATTAATTGTAATTGCGGAACAGGATGAAAACAAGAGTGTACACTAAAATTACCATAATTCACGACGTAGAGTCACTGTTGATTCCCAGGAACACGGGGTATATAATCAACTTGTCCATGGGAATCGTACACTGCGATCGCATTGTATAACTTTGTCCGTGTCCTATGATGGTGTTTGGTAGATTCTGCGTATATCATCGATATTTCATCCAATAACCGTCTGCTTCAGTCAGTTTGCAGGATCACTGGCCTAAAAGACAATATACTCGATTAGTCGGTACTCAAGTCAGTTGGAAGTGAGTGTGGCTAAAATCGTTCTTATTGCGGCAATGTCGGGGCTACCAAGCGACGAATGATGTTGCTATACGTTGTCTTCTCTGCACACCGAACAGACCGTTGTCACAGACCATACGATTCTTTCTATAACAGATATAGGTCTATGGCGACGTTAGTCCAGGTAAGTACAAATATTTTTCCACACAAAGCCTGCTTCTGTTGTATATCTCTGTTATTGTCGTAATAGTAATTATAGTCGTAACCTGTCGATACATTTGATGTTGCTTTCATCGACTTTTACCGTGTCTATGACTTTGCGTGTATAGTGAAAATGCACTTGGGTTGAATAGCTGTATGCGGTTCATATAAAAATGAGGACACTTGCATACCTATATTTAGTCCATGTGGGATAGTTGAGGTAATGTCGTAAGTGACCCATACTCGACCTAAAATTAAATGGAGTTTGGCGTTGAGTCGCGACGTCCATGAACCTCACATATCAGATACGATATGAGCTTTTGCCTTTCGATTTTTTCGTCTAATATTCGTATATGCATGTATCAATCCATACAACAGTAGAGGATTCGCGTTTTTGACAAACGGAACAAGAATCATCATGATCACCCATATTAGGACTAATTCGGTTCTTTCAGATCAAGTTTCTAGCGATAGTGTCTAGAATATATACGTCATAGTTTCAAAAGTGTTATATTGGCTAGAGAAATATATATAATGCCTGATCTACCATTGCATGCTTTGAAGACACTGGAGATTTGAGAGCTCGAGTCCGATGAGGAAATTTTAGCAGCTTCGCCGTAGACCGTGTGCCCCTGATTTTAGAAGACCATCTCATCAACAGTAAAATGCGTAATAGATTAATTGTAATTGCGGAACAGGATGAATACAAGAGTGTACACCTAAATTTCCATAATTGGCGATGCAGATTCAATGTTGATTCCCAGCATCACGGGGTATATAATCAACTTGTCTATGGGAATTGTACACTGAGATCGCATTGTACAACTTTGTCAGTGTCCTATGATGGAGTATGGTAGATTCTGCGTATATCATCGACATTTCATCCAATAACCGTCTGATTCAGTCAGTTTGCAGGATCACTGGCCTAAAAGAGACCATACTCGATTATTTGGTACACAAGTCAGTTGGAAGTGACGTGTAGCTAAAATCGTTATCTTTTGCCTCAGTGCAGGGCTAGCCTTAGATGAATAATGTAGCTATTTGTTGTCCTCTCTGCACTCCGAACAGACCGTTGTCACAGACCATACGATTCTTTTTATAACAGATATAGTCTGTGACTACTGTCAGTCCGGTAAGTACTAATCTATTTTCACGTAAAGAGAGCTTTTTAGTATATTGCGGGTATTGTTCTGATTGCATATTTGATATAAGATTTAACGCAGTACTGCAAACAGAACGGTTGCGTTGCAAATTTTCTGTCACATATATGGTAGACCAAGTCGAGACAGTGGTACCGCGTATGTCATACCACAATGAAGTCTTGGTCTACTGCCTCACGTATAGCTTACTCAATTACTACTTTGGTGAATTTGAATAACATTTACCTAGAAACTTATTAATATATTGCACTAGTCAATACGAACGTCATATTAGTTGTCTCCTGTTACGTAGAAAAGCATAAGCTGATCCCGAAGCTGCCTTCGGATTCGCAGTTGTATCCACAATCCATATGTTAACATAACCAGTTGTGATTGTTTTATACACACATCGTTCATGGCAACACATGGATCGTAAGATTACAGATTCCATTAAACAATCTAGTTAGGCCTGATGATACATTTGTGTGTTTATTTTATAGACACTTACCACGGCTACTTTGCGTACAAAGTGAAAATACACTTGAGGTTGAATAACTCTAGGCGGTTCATTTGAAAATGAGGGCACTTGTATAACTATATGTAGTCCATGTGGCACAGTTGAGGTAATGTTTAAGTGACCCATACTCACCTAAGATTAAAAACAGTTTGGCGTCGAGTTGCGACGTCCACGTCCGTCATGAACCTCACATCTCGGATAAGATATGAGCATTAGCCTTTCAATTTTTTCCTCTATTATTCCTATATGCATGTATCAATCCATACAACAATAGAAGATTCGCGTGTTTGACAATCGGAACAAGAATCATCATGATCACCCATATTAGGACTAATTCGGTTCTTATGGATCAAGTTTCTAGCGATTAGTGCCTAGAATATATACGTCATAGTTTCAAAAGTGTACTATTGGCTAGAGAAATATATATAATACCTGATCTACTATTACTTACTCTGAAGACACTGGAGATTCGAGAGCACGTTTCGGATGAGAAAATTTTAGCAGCTTCGCCGTAGACCGTGTGCCCCTGATTTTAGAAGCCCATCTCATCAACAGTAAAATGCGTAATAGATTAATTGTAATTGCGGAACAGGATGAAAACAAGAGTGTACACTAAAATTACCATAATTCACGACGTAGAGTCACTGTTGATTCCCAGGAACACGGGGTATATAATCAACTTGTCCATGGGAATCGTACACTGCGATCGCATTGTATAACTTTGTCCGTGTCCTATGATGGTGTTTGGTAGATTCTGCGTATATCATCGATATTTCATCCAATAACGGTCTGCTTCAGTCAGTTTGCAGGATCACTGGCCTAAAAGACAATATACTCGATTAGTCGGTACTCAAGTCAGTTGGAAGTGAGTGTGGCTAAAATCGTTCTTATTGCGGCAATGTCGGGCTACCAAGCGACGAATGATGTTGCTATACGTTGTCTTCTCTGCACACCGAACAGATCGCTTGTCACAGACCATACAATTCTTTCTATAACAGATATAGTCTATGGCGACGGTTAGTCCAGTAAGTACAAATATTTTTCCACACAAAGCCAGCTTCTGTTGTATATCTCTGTTATTGTCGTAATAGCATTCATAGTCGTTAACCTGTCGATACTGATTTCATCGACTTTTACCGTGTCTATGACTTTACGTATATAGTGTAAATGCACTTGGGTTGAATAACTGTATACGGTTCATTTGAAAATGAGGGCACTTGCATAACTATACTTAGTCCTTGTGGGATAGTTCATGTGATACGTAAGTGACCCATACTCACCTAAGATTAAAAACAGTTTCGCGTCGAGATGCGACGTCCACGTCCCTCATGAACCTCACATATCAGATACGATATGAGCTTTTGCCTTTCGATTTTTTCGTCTAATATTCGTATATGCATGTATCAATCCATACAACAGTAGAGGATTCGCGTTTTTGACAAACGGAACAAGAATCATCATGATCACCCATATTAGGACTAATTCGGTTCTTTCAGATCAAGTTTCTAGCGATAGTGTCTAGAATATATACGTCATAGTTTCAAAAGTGTTATATTGGCTAGAGAAATATATATAATGCCTGATCTACCATTGCATGCTTTGAAGACACTGGAGATTTGAGAGCTCGAGTCCGATGAGGAAATTTTAGCAGCTTCGCCGTAGACCGTGTGCCCCTGATTTTAGAAGACCATCTCATCAACAGTAAAATGCGTAATAGATTAATTGTAATTGCGGAACAGGATGAATACAAGAGTGTACACCTAAATTTCCATAATTGGCGATGCAGATTCAATGTTGATTCCCAGCATCACGGGGTATATAATCAACTTGTCTATGGGAATTGTACACTGAGATCGCATTGTACAACTTTGTCAGTGTCCTATGATGGAGTATGGTAGATTCTGCGTATATCATCGACATTTCATCCAATAACCGTCTGATTCAGTCAGTTTGCAGGATCACTGGCCTAAAAGAGACCATACTCGATTATTTGGTACACAAGTCAGTTGGAAGTGACGTGTAGCTAAAATCGTTATCTTTTGCCTCAGTGCAGGGCTAGCCTTAGATGAATAATGTAGCTATTTGTTGTCCTCTCTGCACTCCGAACAGACCGTTGTCACAGACCATACGATTCTTTTTATAACAGATATAGTCTGTGACTACTGTCAGTCCGGTAAGTACTAATCTATTTTCACGTAAAGAGAGCTTTTTAGTATATTGCGGGTATTGTTCTGATTGCATATTTGATATAAGATTTAACGCAGTACTGCAAACAGAACGGTTGCGTTGCAAATTTTCTGTCACATATATGGTAGACCAAGTCGAGACAGTGGTACCGCGTATGTCATACCACAATGAAGTCTTGGTCTACTGCCTCACGTATAGCTTACTCAATTACTACTTTGGTGAATTTGAATAACATTTACCTAGAAACTTATTAATATATTGCACTAGTCAATACGAACGTCATATTAGTTGTCTCCTGTTACGTAGAAAAGCATAAGCTGATCCCGAAGCTGCCTTTCGGATTCGCAGTTGTATCCACAATCCATATGTTAACATAATCCGTTGTGATTGTTTTATACACACATCGTTCATGGCAACACATGGATCGTAAGATTACAGATTCCATTAAACAATCTAGTTAGGCCTGATGATACATTTGTTGTTTATTTTATAGACACTTACCACGGCTACTTTGCGTACAAAGTGAAAATACACTTGAGGTTGAATAACTCTATGCGGTTCATTTGAAAATGAGGGCACTTGTATAACTATATGTAGTCCATGTGGCACAGTTGAGGTAATGTTTAAGTGACCCATACTCACCTAAGATTAAAAACAGTTTGGCGTCGAGTTGCGACGTCCACGTCCGTCATGAACCTCACATCTCGGATAAGATATGAGCATTAGCCTTTCAATTTTTTCCTCTATTATTCCTATATGCATGTATCAATCCATACAACAATAGAAGATTCGCGTGTTTGACAATCGGAACAAGAATCATCATGATCACCCATATTAGGACTAATTCGGTTCTTATGGATCAAGTTTCTAGCGATTAGTGCCTAGAATATATACGTCATAGTTTCAAAAGTGTACTATTGGCTAGAGAAATATATATAATACCTGATCTACTATTACTTACTTTGAAGACACTGGAGATTCGAGAGCTCGTTTCGGATGAGAAAATTTTAGCAGCTTCGCCGTAGACCGTGTGCCCCTGATTTTAGAAGCCCATCTCATCAACAGTAAAATGCGTAATAGATTAATTGTAATTGCGGAACAGGATGAAAACAAGAGTGTACACTAAAATTACCATAATTCACGACGTAGAGTCACTGTTGATTCCCAGGAACACGGGGTATATAATCAACTTGTCCATGGGAATCGTACACTGCGATCGCATTGTATAACTTTGTCCGTGTCCTATGATGGTGTTTGGTAGATTCTGCGTATATCATCGATATTTCATCCAATAACCGGTCTGCTTCAGTCAGTTTGCAGGATCACTGGCCTAAAAGACAATATACTCGATTAGTCGGTACTCAAGTCAGTTGGAAGTGAGTGTGGCTAAAATCGTTCTTATTGCGGCAATGTGGGGCTACCAAGCGACGAATGATGTTGCTATACGTTGTCTTCTCTGCACACCGAACAGATCCGTTGTCACAGACCATACAATTCTTTCTATAACAGATATAGTCTATGGCGACGGTTAGTCCAGTAAGTACAAATATTTTTCCACACAAAGCCAGCTTCTGTTGTATATCTCTTACTCAATTACTACTTTGGTATTGAATAACATTTACCTCGAAACTTATTAATATATTGCATAGTAATACGAACGTCATATTAGTTGTCTCCTGTTCGTAGAAAACATAAGCTGTCCCGAAGCTGCCTCTCGGATTGACATTTGTGTTGTTTTATACACACTCGTTCATGGCAACACCATGGATCGTAAGATTACAGATTCCATTAAACTAGGCCTGATGATACATTTGTGTTTATTTTATAGACACTTACCACGGCTACTTTGCGTGTACAAAGTGAAAATGCACTTGGGTTGAATAACTGTATGCGGTTCATTTGAAAATGAGGGCACTTGCATAACTATACTTAGTCCTTGTGGGATAGTTGAGGTAATACGTAAGTGACCCATACTCACCTAAGATTAAAAACAGTTTGGCGTCGAGATGCGACGTCCACGTCCCTCATGAACCTCACATATCAGATACGATATGAGCTTTTGCCTTTCGATTTTTTCGTCTAATATTCGTATATGCATGTATCAATCCATACAACAGTAGAGGATTCGCGTTTTTGACAAACGGAACAAGAATCATCATGATCACCCATATTAGGACTAATTCGGTTCTTTCAGATCAAGTTTCTAGCGATAGTGTCTAGAATATATACGTCATAGTTTCAAAAGTGTTATATTGGCTAGAGAAATATATATAATGCCTGATCTACCATTGCATGCTTTGAAGACACTGGAGATTTGAGAGCTCGAGTCCGATGAGGAAATTTTAGCAGCTTCGCCGTAGACCGTGTGCCCCTGATTTTAGAAGACCATCTCATCAACAGTAAAATGCGTAATAGATTAATTGTAATTGCGGAACAGGATGAATACAAGAGTGTACACCTAAATTTCCATAATTGGCGATGCAGATTCAATGTTGATTCCCAGCATCACGGGGTATATAATCAACTTGTCTATGGGAATTGTACACTGAGATCGCATTGTACAACTTTGTCAGTGTCCTATGATGGAGTATGGTAGATTCTGCGTATATCATCGACATTTCATCCAATAACCGTCTGATTCAGTCAGTTTGCAGGATCACTGGCCTAAAAGAGACCATACTCGATTATTTGGTACACAAGTCAGTTGGAAGTGACGTGTAGCTAAAATCGTTATCTTTTGCCTCAGTGCAGGGCTAGCCTTAGATGAATAATGTAGCTATTTGTTGTCCTCTCTGCACTCCGAACAGACCGTTGTCACAGACCATACGATTCTTTTTATAACAGATATAGTCTGTGACTACTGTCAGTCCGGTAAGTACTAATCTATTTTCACGTAAAGAGAGCTTTTTAGTATATTGCTGGTATTGTTCTGATTGCATATTTGATATAAGATTTAACGCAGTACTGCAAACAGAACGGTTGCGTTGCAAATTTTCTGTCACATATATGGTAGACCAAGTCGAGACAGTGGTACCGCGTATGTCATACCACAATGAAGTCTTGGTCTACTGCCTCACGTATAGCTTACTCAATTACTACTTTGGTGAATTTGAATAACATTTACCTAGAAACTTATTAATATATTGCACTAGTCAATACGAACGTCATATTAGTTGTCTCCTGTTACGTAGAAAAGCATAAGCTGATCCCGAAGCTGCCTCTCGGATTCGCAGTTGTATCCACAATCCATATGTTAACATATCCGTTGTGATTGTTTTATACACACATCGTTCATGGCAACACATGGATCGTAAGATTACAGATTCCATTAAACAATCTAGTTAGGCCTGATGATACATTTGTTGTTTATTTTATAGACACTTACCACGGCTACTTTGCGTACAAAGTGAAAATACACTTGAGGTTGAATAACTCTATGCGGTTCATTTGAAAATGAGGGCACTTGTATAACTATATGTAGTCCATGTGGCACAGTTGAGGTAATGTGTAAGTGACCCATACTGACCTAAAATTAAATGGAGTTTGGCGTTGAGTCGCGACGTCCATGAACCTCACATATCAGATACGATATGAGCTTTTGCCTTTCGATTTTTTCGTCTAATATTCGTATATGCATGTATCAATCCATACAACAGTAGAGGATTCGCGTTTTTGACAAACGGAACAAGAATCATCATGATCACCCATATTAGGACTAATTCGGTTCTTTCAGATCAAGTTTCTAGCGATAGTGTCTAGAATATATACGTCATAGTTTCAAAAGTGTTATATTGGCTAGAGAAATATATATAATGCCTGATCTACCATTGCATGCTTTGAAGACACTGGAGATTTGAGAGCTCGAGTCCGATGAGGAAATTTTAGCAGCTTCGCCGTAGACCGTGTGCCCCTGATTTTAGAAGACCATCTCATCAACAGTAAAATGCGTAATAGATTAATTGTAATTGCGGAACAGGATGAATACAAGAGTGTACACCTAAATTTCCATAATTGGCGATGCAGATTCAATGTTGATTCCCAGCATCACGGGGTATATAATCAACTTGTCTATGGGAATTGTACACTGAGATCGCATTGTACAACTTTGTCAGTGTCCTATGATGGAGTATGGTAGATTCTGCGTATATCATCGACATTTCATCCAATAACCGTCTGATTCAGTCAGTTTGCAGGATCACTGGCCTAAAAGAGACCATACTCGATTATTTGGTACACAAGTCATTTGGAAGTGACGTGTAGCTAAAATCGTTATCTTTTGCCTCAGTGCAGGGCTAGCCTTAGATGAATAATGTAGCTATTTGTTGTCCTCTCTGCACTCCGAACAGACCGTTGTCACAGACCATACGATTCTTTTTATAACAGATATAGTCTGTGACTACTGTCAGTCCGGTAAGTACTAATCTATTTTCACGTAAAGAGAGCTTTTTAGTATATTGCGGGTATTGTTCTGATTGCATATTTGATATGAGATTTAACGCAGTACTGCAAACAGAACGGTTGCGTTGCAAATTTTCTGTCACATATATGGTAGACCAAGTCGAGACAGTGGTACCGCGTATGTCATACCACAATGAAGTCTTGGTCTACTGCCTCACGTATAGCTTACTCAATACTACTTTGGTGCAATTTGAATAACATTACCTGAACTTATTAATATATTGCACTATCAATACGAACGTCATATTAGTTGTTCGGTTATAGAAAGCTAAGCTGTCCCGAACTCTTTCGGATTCGCATCCACAACTGTAACATACCATTGTGATTTTATAACATCGTTCATGGCCAATGGATCGTAGAAATTACGATTCCATTAAACAATCTAAGTTATGGCCACTGAGACATTTGTTGTTTATATTTTAATGACACTTTACCACGTCTACTTGCGTACAAAGTGAAAATACACTTTAGGTTGATAACTCTATCGTTCATTTGAAAATGAGGGCACTTGTATAACTCTATGTAGTCCATGTGGCAACAGTGAGGTAATGTTTAAGTGACCCATACTACACCTAAGATTAAAAACAGTTTGCGTCGAGTTGCGACGTCCACGTCCGTCATGAACCTCACATCTCGGATAAGATATGAGCATTAGCCTTTCAATTTTTTCCTCTATTATTCCTATATGCATGTATCAATCCATACAACAATAGAAGATTCGCGTGTTTGACAATCGGAACAAGAATCATCATGATCACCCATATTAGGACTAATTCGGTTCTTATGGATCAAGTTTCTAGCGATTAGTGCCTAGAATATATACGTCATAGTTTCAAAAGTGTACTATTGGCTAGAGAAATATATATAATACCTGATCTACTATTACTTACTCTGAAGACACTGGAGATTCGAGAGCACGTTTCGGATGAGAAAATTTTAGCAGCTTCGCCGTAGACCGTGTGCCCCTGATTTTAGAAGCCCATCTCATCAACAGTAAAATGCGTAATAGATTAATTGTAATTGCGGAACAGGATGAAAACAAGAGTGTACACTAAAATTACCATAATTCACGACGTAGAGTCACTGTTGATTCCCAGGAACACGGGGTATATAATCAACTTGTCCATGGGAATCGTACACTGCGATCGCATTGTATAACTTTGTCCGTGTCCTATGATGGTGTTTGGTAGATTCTGCGTATATCATCGATTTTTCATCCAATAACGGTCTGCTTCAGTCAGTTTGCAGGATCACTGGCCTAAAAGACAATATACTCGATTAGTCGGTACTCAAGTCAGTTGGAAGTGAGTGTGGCTAAAATCGTTCTTATTGCGGCAATGTCGGGCTACCAAGCGACGAATGATGTTGCTATACGTTGTCTTCTCTGCACACCGAACAGATCGCTGTCACAGACCATACAATTCTTTCTATAACAGATATAGTCTATGGCGACGGTTAGTCCAGTAAGTACAAATATTTTTCCACACAAAGCCAGCTTCTGTTGTATATCTCTGTTATTGTCGTAATAGCATTCATAGTCGTTAACCTGTCGATACTGATTTCATCGACTTTTACCGTGTCTATGACTTTACGTATATAGTGTAAATGCACTTGGGTTGAATAACTGTATACGGTTCATTTGAAAATGAGGGCACTTGCATAACTATACTTAGTCCTTGTGGGATAGTTCATGTGATACGTAAGTGACCCATACTCACCTAAGATTAAAAACAGTTTCGCGTCGAGATGCGACGTCCACGTCCCTCATGAACCTCACATATCAGATACGATATGAGCTTTTGCCTTTCGATTTTTTCGTCTAATATTCGTATATGCATGTATCAATCCATACAACAGTAGAGGATTCGCGTTTTTGACAAACGGAACAAGAATCATCATGATCACCCATATTAGGACTAATTCGGTTCTTTCAGATCAAGTTTCTAGCGATAGTGTCTAGAATATATATGTCATAGTTTCAAAAGTGTTATATTGGCTAGAGAAATATATATAATGCCTGATCTACCATTGCATGCTTTGAAGACACTGGAGATTTGAGAGCTCGAGTCCGATGAGGAAATTTTAGCAGCTTCGCCGTAGACCGTGTGCCCCTGATTTTAGAAGACCATCTCATCAACAGTAAAATGCGTAATAGATTAATTGTAATTGCGGAACAGGATGAATACAAGAGTGTACACCTAAATTTCCATAATTGGCGATGCAGATTCAATGTTGATTCCCAGCATCACGGGGTATATAATCAACTTGTCTATGGGAATTGTACACTGAGATCGCATTGTACAACTTTGTCAGTGTCCTATGATGGAGTATGGTAGATTCTGCGTATATCATCGACATTTCATCCAATAACCGTCTGATTCAGTCAGTTTGCAGGATCACTGGCCTAAAAGAGACCATACTCGATTATTTGGTACACAAGTCAGTTGGAAGTGACGTGTAGCTAAAATCGTTATCTTTTGCCTCAGTGCAGGGCTAGCCTTAGATGAATAATGTAGCTATTTGTTGTCCTCTCTGCACTCCGAACAGACCGTTGTCACAGACCATACGATTCTTTTTATAACAGATATAGTCTGTGACTACTGTCAGTCCGGTAAGTACTAATCTATTTTCACGTAAAGAGAGCTTTTTAGTATATTGCGGGTATTGTTCTGATTGCATATTTGATATAAGATTTAACGCAGTACTGCAAACAGAACGGTTGCGTTGCAAATTTTCTGTCACATATATGGTAGACCAAGTCGAGACAGTGGTACCGCGTATGTCATACCACAATGAAGTCTTGGTCTACTGCCTCACGTATAGCTTACTCAATTACTACTTTGGTGAATTTGAATAACATTTACCTAGAAACTTATTAATATATTGCACTAGTCAATACGAACGTCATATTAGTTGTCTCCTGTTACGTAGAAAAGCATAAGCTGATCCCGAAGCTGCCTCTCGGATTCGCAGTTGTATCCACAATCCATATGTTAACATATCCGTTGTGATTGTTTTATACACACATCGTTCATGGCAACACATGGATCGTAAGATTACAGATTCCATTAAACAATCTAGTTAGGCCTGATGATACATTTGTTGTTTATTTTATAGACACTTACCACGGCTACTTTGCGTACAAAGTGAAAATACACTTGAGGTTGAATAACTCTATGCGGTTCATTTGAAAATGAGGGCACTTGTATAACTATATGTAGTCCATGTGGCACAGTTGAGGTAATGTTTAAGTGACCCATACTGCACCTAAAATTAAATGGAGTTTGGCGTCGAGTTGCGACGTCACGTCCATGAACCTCACATCTCAGATACGATATGAGCTTTAGCCTTTCGATTTTTTCGTCTAATATTCGTATATGCATGTATCAATCCATACAACAGTAGAGGATTCGCGTTTTTGACAAATCGGAACAAGAATCATCATGATCACCCATATTAGGACTAATTCGGTTCTTTCAGATCAAGTTTCTAGCGATTAGTGTCTAGAATATATACGTCATAGTTTCAAAAGTGTACTATTGGCTAGAGAAATATATATAATACCTGATCTACTATTACTTACTTTGAAGACACTGGAGATTCGAGAGCTCGTTTCGGATGAGAAAATTTTAGCAGCTTCGCCGTAGACCGTGTGCCCCTGATTTTAGAAGACCATCTCATCAACAGTAAAATGCGTAATAGATTAATTGTAATTGCGGAACAGGATGAATACAAGAGTGTACACCTAAATTTCCATAATTGGCGATGCAGATTCAATGTTGATTCCCAGCATCACGGGGTATATAATCAACTTGTCTATGGGAATTGTACACTGAGATCGCATTGTACAACTTTGTCAGTGTCCTATGATGGAGTATGGTAGATTCTGCGTATATCATCGACATTTCATCCAATAACCGTCTGATTCAGTCAGTTTGCAGGATCACTGGCCTAAAAGAGACCATACTCGATTATTTGGTACACAAGTCAGTTGGAAGTGACGTGTAGCTAAAATCGTTATCTTTTGCCTCAGTGCAGGGCTAGCCTTAGATGAATAATGTAGCTATTTGTTGTCCTCTCTGCACTCCGAACAGACCGTTGTCACAGACCATACGATTCTTTTTATAACAGATATAGTCTGTGACTACTGTCAGTCCGGTAAGTACTAATCTATTTTCACGTAAAGAGAGCTTTTTAGTATATTGCGGGTATTGTTCTGATTGCATATTTGATATAAGATTTAACGCAGTACTGCAAACAGAACGGTTGCGTTGCAAATTTTCTGTCACATATATGGTAGACCAAGTCGAGACAGTGGTACCGCGTATGTCATACCACAATGAAGTCTTGGTCTACTGCCTCACGTATAGCTTACTCAATTACTACTTTGGTGAATTTGAATAACATTTACCTAGAAACTTATTAATATATTGCACTAGTCAATACGAACGTCATATTAGTTGTCTCCTGTTACGTAGAAAAGCATAAGCTGATCCCGAAGCTGCCTTTCGGATTCGCAGTTGTATCCACAATCCATATGTTAACATAACCGTTGTGATTGTTTTATACACACATCGTTCATGGCAACACATGGATCGTAAGATTACAGATTCCATTAAACAATCTAGTTAGGCCTGATGATACATTTGTTGTTTATTTTATAGACACTTACCACGGCTACTTTGCGTACAAAGTGAAAATACACTTGAGGTTGAATAACTCTATGCGGTTCATTTGAAAATGAGGGCACTTGTATAACTATATGTAGTCCATGTGGCACAGTTGAGGTAATGTTTAAGTGACCCATACTCACCTAAGATTAAAAACAGTTTGGCGTCGAGTTGCGACGTCCACGTCCGTCATGAACCTCACATCTCGGATAAGATATGAGCATTAGCCTTTCAATTTTTTCCTCTATTATTCCTATATGCATGTATCAATCCATACAACAATAGAAGATTCGCGTGTTTGACAATCGGAACAAGAATCATCATGATCACCCATATTAGGACTAATTCGGTTCTTATGGATCAAGTTTCTAGCGATTAGTGCCTAGAATATATACGTCATAGTTTCAAAAGTGTACTATTGGCTAGAGAAATATATATAATACCTGATCTACTATTACTTACTTTGAAGACACTGGAGATTCGAGAGCTCGTTTCGGATGAGAAAATTTTAGCAGCTTCGCCGTAGACCGTGTGCCCCTGATTTTAGAAGCCCATCTCATCAACAGTAAAATGCGTAATAGATTAATTGTAATTGCGGAACAGGATGAAAACAAGAGTGTACACTAAAATTACCATAATTCACGACGTAGAGTCACTGTTGATTCCCAGGAACACGGGGTATATAATCAACTTGTCCATGGGAATCGTACACTGTGATCGCATTGTATAACTTTGTCCGTGTCCTATGATGGTGTTGGGTAGATTCTGCGTATATCATCGATATTTCATCCAATAACCGTCTGCTTCAGTCAGTTTGCAGGATCACTGGCCTAAAAGACAATATACTCGATTAGTCGGTACTCAAGTCAGTTGGAAGTGAGTGTGGCTAAAATCGTTCTTATTGCGGCAATGTGGGGCTACCAAGCGACGAATGATGTTGCTATACGTTGTCTTCTCTGCACACCGAACAGACCGTTGTCACAGACCATACGATTCTTTTTATAACAGATATGGTCTATGGCGATTGTCAGTCCGGTAAGTACAAATTTTTTTCCACACAAAGGCTGCTTCTGTTGTATATCTCTGTTATTGTCGTAATAGTAATTATAGTCGTAAACCTGTCGATACATTTGATGTTGCTTTCATCGACTTTTACCGTGTCTATGACTTTGCGTGTATAGTGAAAATGCACTTGGGTTGAATAGCTGTATGCGGTTCATATAAAAATGAGGACACTTGCATACCTATATTTAGTCCATGTGGGATAGTTGAGGTAATGTGTAAGTGACCCATACTGACCTAAAATTAAATGGAGTTTGGCGTTGAGTCGCGACGTCCATGAACCTCACATATCAGATACGATATGAGCTTTTGCCTTTCGATTTTTTCGTCTAATATTCGTATATGCATGTATCAATCCATACAACAGTAGAGGATTCGCGTTTTTGACAAACGGAACAAGAATCATCATGATCACCCATATTAGGACTAATTCGGTTCTTTCAGATCAAGTTTCTAGCGATAGTGTCTAGAATATATACGTCATAGTTTCAAAAGTGTTATATTGGCTAGAGAAATATATATAATGCCTGATCTACCATTGCATGCTTTGAAGACACTGGAGATTTGAGAGCTCGAGTCCGATGAGGAAATTTTAGCAGCTTCGCCGTAGACCGTGTGCCCCTGATTTTAGAAGACCATCTCATCAACAGTAAATGCGTAATAGATTAATTGTAATTGCGGAACAGGATGAATACAAGAGTGTACACCTAAATTTCCATAATTGGCGATGCAGATTCAATGTTGATTCCCAGCATCACGGGGTATATAATCAACTTGTCCTATGGGAATTCGTACACTGAGATCGCATTGTACAACTTTGTCAGTGTCCTATGATGGAGTATGGTAGATTCTGCGTATATCATCGACATTCTCATCCAATAACCGTCTGATTCAGTCAGTTTGCAGGATCACTGGCCTAAAAGAGACCATACTCGATTATTTGGTACACAAGTCAGTTGGAAGTGACGTGTAGCTAAAATCGTTATCTTTTGCCTCAGTGCAGGGCTAGCCTTAGATGAATAATGTAGCTATTTGTTGTCCTCTCTGCACTCCGAACAGACCGTTGTCACAGACCATACGATTCTTTTATAACAGATATAGTCTGTGACTACTGTCAGTCCGGTAAGTACTAATCTATTTTCACGTAAAGAGAGCTTTTTAGTATATTGCGGGTATTGTTCTGATTGCATATTTGATATAAGATTTAACGCAGTACTGCAAACAGAACGGTTGCGTTGCAAATTTTCTGTCACATATATGGTAGACCAAGTCGAGACAGTGGTACCGCGTATGTCATACCACAATGAAGTCTTGGTCTACTGCCTCACGTATAGCTTACTCAATTACTACTTTGGTGAATTTGAATAACATTTACCTAGAAACTTATTAATATATTGCACTAGTCAATACGAACGTCATATTAGTTGTCTCCTGTTACGTAGAAAAGCATAAGCTGATCCCGAAGCTGCCTTTCGGATTCGCAGTTGTATCCACAATCCATATGTTAACATAACCGTTGTGATTGTTTTATACACACATCGTTCATGGCAACACATGGATCGTAAGATTACAGATTCCATTAAACAATCTAGTTAGGCCTGATGATACATTTGTTGTTTATTTTATAGACACTTACACGGCTACTTTGCGTACAAAGTGAAAATACACTTGAGGTTGAATAACTCTATGCGGTTTCATTTGAAAATGAGGGCACTTGTATAACTATATGTAGTCCATGTGGCACAGTTGAGGGTAATGTGTAAGTGACCCATACTGACCTAAAATTAAATGGAGTTTGGCGTTGAGTCGCGACGTCCATGAACCTCACATAATCAGATACGATATGAGCTTTTGGCCTTTCGATTTTTTCGTCTAATTATTCATATACGCATGTATCAATCCATACAACATAGAGATTCGCGTGTTTGACAAACGGAACAAGAATCATCATGATCACCCATATTAGGACTAATTCGGTTCTTTCGGATCAAGTTTCTAGCGATAGTGTCTAGAATATATACGTCATAGTTTCAAAAGTGTACTATTGGCTAGAGAAATATATATAATGCCTGATCTACCATTACCTGCTTTGAAGACACTGGAGATTCGAGAGCTCGTTTCCGATGAGGAAATTTTAGCAGCTTCGCCGTAGACCGTGTGCCCCTGATTTTAGAAGCCCATCTCATCCAGAGTTAATTGCGTAATAGATTAATTGTAATTGCGCAACTAGATGAAATGACAGTTGCACACTAAATTTCCATAATTGGCGATGCAGATTCACTGATGATTCCCAGCAACACGGGGTACATAATCAACTTGTCCATGGGAATCGTACACTGCAGATCGCATTGTACAACTTTGTCCGTGTCCTATGATGGAGTTTGGTAGATTCTGCGTATATCATCGACATTTCATCCAATAACCATCTTCTTCAGTCAGTTTGCAGGATCGCTGGCTGCAAAACAATTGCAATAATCTTTTATTAAAATTTGAAAAATTAACTAAATTTAAACGAGTTATAGCTTACTGTTCGCGTTTTATTAATAACACTCGAAATTCTAATCAGATAAAGAAATATTGTGGTCCATTTTTATGTTCGGAAATAAATAATGCTTTGAATATCATTTTAAAAATTATACAATCGGAATCCTTTCCTCACGAGATGCAAGCCCTGTCAAATAATCAATCGATTAAACAGACTAGCTGCTTAAGCAATTTAAATCCATTCCTTGACAAAGGTATTACAAGAGTGGGGGGAAGGTTAAAAAATGCAAATATTTCAGAAGAGCAAAGACATCCAATTGTCTTACCAAAAAATCATTTTATAACAAAGGTAATTATTCGCGAAGAACATCTGAGATTGATGCACGCCGGAGTCAATGCCACGTTGTACGGTGTCCGCGAAAAATACTGGCCGATCGATGGCCGAAATACCACGCGACACATTGTACGACAATGTGTAGAATGTTTTCGATCAAAACCTCGGGAAATTGAATATTTAATGGGTGATCTACCTAAACAAAGACTCGAGGACAGTCATCCCTTTCTTAATGTGGGCACTGACTATTGTGGGCCTTTTTTCACAAAGGAACATCGTCGTCGGAATCTCACAAAAATTAAAACATACGTAGCCGTTTTCGTGTGCATGACCACCAATGCTGTTCATTTAGAATTAGCTAACGATTTAACTACGGAGGCCTTCATAGGCTATCTTAAACGCTTCTTTTCGCGTCGCGGTGTAGCGAAGTCTATCTCTTCAGACAACGCAAAAAATTTTGTAGGCGCGAACATAGTCTTACGGGAATTGATGACTCAAATTAACGACATAGAAAAGAATACCGAGATTCAACATTTTTTAACCAATAACGGAGTTGAATGGCACTTTATTCCCCCAAGAGCACCGCATTTTGGTGGATTGTGGGAAGCCGCCGTTAAATCATTTAAAAATCATTTCACAAGAGTTGCCGGTAATGCTCTTTTCACCTATGAACAATTACACACGTATGTAGTGGAAATAGAGGCAATCCTCAATTCTCGTCCCCTGACTCCCCTATCATCAGATCCTAATGACCTGCTTCCCTTAACACCTGGTCACTTTATTATTGGTCGCTCTATGACGAGCTTACCCCAAAAGGACTTACGTAATGTCCCAGCAAATCGTTTGAATTGTTGGGAACTTGCGCAACAGATGCGACATCATTTTTGGGATCGCTGGCACAAGGAATACCTCAACGAGATGATCACTCGCAGCAAATGGAAATCTGCGACTAGTCAAGATAACATCAAACTCGGCACTGTAGTCGTAGTAAAGGATGACAACCTCGCACCAATGAATTGGAAGTTAGCTCGCATCGAGTCCACGCATCCTGAAGAAGACGGCATAGTCCGAACAGTTACTATTAAGAGTGCATCCGGCACATATAAACGCGCTTTAAAATATTTATATCCATTACCGATTTATTCTTAACGTAATTAGTATATGAAATGTTAAATGTAACTCGTCATAAATTACCAAATACGTTTACATAACCTAATTCTTTAATAATATTGTACAATAGAATTTATGTAATTTTCTTCATTAATTTTTTTTTTTTGAACGCAGTCGTTCAAGGGGGCCGGCTTGTTTCTGCGCGTCTTATATTTATATTTATTAGTTGGAATTTTCTGTATTTTCCCATTCGAGTCTACAGACCACCTTAGACAATATTATATTATATTCAATAGTAACGCTAAAACAAGTTCATACGCGTAGTATAGGAATAAGCAGGTCTGCACAATAAGCCTTCAGCGCCCTAAAGGATTCATGCTAATCACCTTTACTCGCCGATACAACGTTACCAATCCTTTATGGTAAAGGTATTAAAGGGAGACTTCTTGGAATTTCGGAAGGTTTCCCCCTTCCTTACTCTACCAGCAAGCATCATGTAATTCGATAAATAATAATAGTTAGTTCTTCACAGATAGTCAAGCAATTCATACACGCTTGAATCTACCGTCGCGCAGTTACCCTGTTGTAATCTACTCACCTATTATTTGCGAAATTGTGCGAATAAATTGTTATTCTAGTTTAAAATTTAAAAACTTTAGTGAATTTTATTCCTCACCTCAAAACAATGGTCTATGGCGAAAGATAGTCCGGTAAGTACAAATTTTTTTCCACGCAAAGGCTGCTTCTGTTGTATATCTCTGTTATTGTCGTAATAGCATTCATAGACGTAAACCTGTCGATACAACTGATATTGCTTTCATCGACTTTTACCGTGTCTATGACTTTGCGTATATAGTGAAAATGCACTTGAGGTTGAATAACTGTATGTGGTTCATTTGAAAATGAGGGCACTTGTATAACTATATGTAGTCCATGTGGGATAGTTGAGGTAATGTCTAAGTGACCCAAACTCACCTAAGATTAAAAACAGTTTGGCGTCGAGTTGCTACGTCCACGTCCGTCATGAACTTGCATCGTATACGCATGTATCAATCCATACAACAGTAAGGATTCGTGTTTTTGACAACGGAACAAGAATCATCATGATCACCCATATTAGGACTAATTCGGTTCTTTCGGATCAAGTTTCTAGCGATTAGTGCCTAGAATATATACGTCATAGTTTTCAAAAGTGTACTATTGGCTAGAGAAATATATATAATACCTGATCTACTATTACTTACTTTGAAGACACTGGAGATTCGGGAGCTCGTTTCCGATGAGGAATTTATAGCAGCTTCGCCGTAGACCGATTGCCCCTGATTTTAGAACACCATCTCATTAACAGTTGAATACGTAATAGATTAATTGTAATTGCAGAACAGGATGAAAATAAGAGTGTACACTAAAATTACCATAATTCACGACGTAGAGTCACTGTTGATTCCCAGGAACACGGGGTATATAATCAACTTGTCCATGGGAATCGTACACTGCGATCGCATTGTATAACTTTGTCCGTGTCCTATGATGGTGTTTGGTAGATTCTGCGTATATCATCGATATTTCATTCAATAACCGTCTGCTTCAGTCAGTTTGCATGATGACTGGCCTAAAAGAGAATATAATCGATTAGTTGGTACTCAAGTCAGTTGGAAGTGAGTGTGGCTAAAATCGTTCTTATTGCGGCAATGTGGGGCTACCAAGCGACGAATGATGTTGTTATACGTTGTCCCGTATGTACACTGAACAGACCTTTTTCAAGACCATACGATTCTTTCTATAACAGATATGGTCTATGGCGATCGTCAGTCCGGTAAGTACAAATTTTTTTCCACACAAAGGCTGCTTCTGTTGTATATCGCTGTTATTGTCGTAATAGTAATTATAGTCGTAAACCTGTCGATACATTTGATTGTTGCTTTCATCGACTTTTACCGTGTCTATGACTTTGCGTGTATAGTGAAAATGCACTTGGGTTGAATAGCTGTATGCGGTTCATATAAAAATGAGGACACTTGCATACCTATATTTAGTCCATGTGGGATAGTTGAGGTAATGTCTAAGTGACCCATACTCACCTAAAATTAAATGGAGTTTGGCGTTGAGTCGCGACGTCCATGAACCTCACATATCAGATACGATATGAGCTTTTGCCTTTCGATTTTTTCGTCTATTATTCGTATATGCATGTATCAATCCATACAACAGTAGAGGATTCGCGTTTTTGACAAACGGAACAAGAATCATCATGATCACCCATATTAGGACTAATTCGGTTCTTTCAGATCAAGTTTCTAGCGATAGTGTCTAGAATATATACGTCATAGTTTCAAAAGTGTACTATTGGCTAGAGAAATATATATAATGCCTGATCTACCATTGCATGCTTTGAAGACACTGGAGATTTGAGAGCTCGAGTCCGATGAGGAAATTTTAACAGCTTAGCTCTAGACCGTGTGCCCCTGATTTTAGAAGCCCATCTCATCAACAGTTAATTGCGTAATAGATTAATTGTAATTGCGGAACAGGATGAAAACAAGAGTGTACACTAAAATTACCATAATTGATGATGTAGACTCACTGCTGATTCCCAGCAACACGGGGTGTATAATCAACTTGTCCTTGGGAATCGTACACTGCGATCGCATTTACAACTTTGTCAGTGTCCTATGATGGAGTTTGTTAGATTCTGCGTATATCATCGACATTTCATCCAATAACCGTCTGATTCAGTCAGTTTGCAGGATCACTGGCCTAAAAGAGACCATACTCGATTAGTTGGTACACAAGTCAGTTGGAAGTGACGTGTAGCTAAAATCGTTATCTTTTGCCTCAGTGCAGGGCTAGCCATAGATGAATAATGTAGCTATTTGTTGTCCTCTCTGCACTCCGAACAGACCGTTGTCACAGACCATGCGATTCTTTTTATAACAGATATAGTCTGTGACTACTGTCAGTCCGGTAAGTACTAATCTATTTTCACGTAAAGAGAGCTTCTTAGTATATTGCTGGTATTGTTCTGATTGCATATTTAATATAAGATTTAACGCAGTACTGCAAACAGAACGGTTGCGTTGCAAATTTTCTCTCACATATATGGTAGACCAAGTCGAGACAGTGGTACCGCGTATGTCATACCACAATGAAGTCTTGGTCTACTGCCTCACGTATAGCTTACTCAATTACTACTTTGGTGAATTTGAATAACATTTACCTAGAAGCTTATTAATATATTGCACTAGTGAGTACGAACGTCATATTAGTCAGTTGGAAGTTATGTAGCTAAACTCGTTATTTTTTGCGTTAGTCCAAGGCTACCCAGAGACAAATAATGTTCCTATACGTTGTCATCTCTGCACTACGAACAGACCCTTGACACAGACCATACGATTCTTTCTATAACGCATATGTTCTATGGCGAGCATCAGTCCGGTAAGTACAAATTTTTTTCCACACAAAGGCTGCTTCTGTTGTATATCGCTGTTATTGTCGTAATAATATTTATAGTCATAACCCTGTCGATACATTTGATATTGCTTTCATCGACTTTTACCGTGTCTATGACTTTACGTATATAGTGTAAATGCACTTGGGTTGAATAACTGTACACGGTTCATTTGAAAATGAGGGCACTTGCATAACTATACTTAGTCCTTGTGGGATAGTTCATGTGATACGTAAGTGACCCATACTCACCTAAGATTAAAAACAGTTTGGCGTCGAGTTGCGACGTCCACATCCGTCATGAACCTCACATATCAGATACGATATGAGCTTTTGCCTTTCGATTTTTTCGTCTATTATTCGTATATGCATGTATCAATCCATACAACAGTAGAGGATTCGCGTTTTTGACAAACGGAACAAGAATCATCATGATCACCCATATTAGGACTAATTCGGTTCTTTCAGATCAAGTTTCTAGCGATAGTGCCTAGAATATATACGTCATAGTTTCAAAAGTGTACTATTGGCTAGAGAAATATATATAATACCTGATCTACTATTACTTACTTTGAAGACACTGGAGATTCGAGAGCACGTTTCGGATGAGAAAATTTTAGCAGCTTCGCCGTAGACCGTGTGCCCCTGATTTTAGAAGCCCATCTCATCAACAGTAAAATGCGTAATAGATTAATTGTAATTGCGGAACAGGATGAAAACAAGAGTGTACACTAAAATTACCATAATTCACGACGTAGAGTCACTGTTGATTCCCAGGAACACGGGGTATATAATCAACTTGTCCATGGGAATCGTACACTGCGATCGCATTGTATAACTTTGTCCGTGTCCTATGATGGTGTTTGGTAGATTCTGCGTATATCATCGATATTTCATCCAATAACCGTCTGCTTCAGTCAGTTTGCAGGATCACTGGCCTAAAAGACAATATACTCGATTAGTCGGTACTCAAGTCAGTTGGAAGTGAGTGTGGCTAAAATCGTTCTTATTGCGGCAATGTGGGGCTACCAAGCGACGAATGATGTTGCTTATACGTTGTCCTCTATGCTACACCTGAACAGACCTTTTTCACGAGACCATACGATTCTTTCTATAACAGATATGGTCTATGGCGATCGTCAGTCCGGTAAGTACAAATTTTTTTCCACACAAAGGCTGCTTCTGTTGTATATCTCTGTTATTGTCGTAATAGTAATTATAGTCGTAAACCTGTCGATACATTTGATATTGCTTTCATCGACTTTTACCGTGTCTATGACTTTGCGTATATAGTGAAAATGCACTTGGGTTGAATAACTGTATGCGGTTCATATAAAATGAGGACACTTGCATACCTATATTTAGTCCATGTGGGATAGTTGAGGTAATGTGTAAGTGACCCATACTCACCTAAAATTAAATAGAGTTTGGCGTTGAGTTGCGACGGCCATGTCCGTCATGAACCTCACATCTCAGATACGATATGAGCTTTTGCCTTTCGATTTTTTCGTCTATTATTCGTATATGCATGTATCAATCCATACAACAGTAGAGGATTCGCGTTTTTGACAAACGGAACAAGAATCATCATGATCACCCATATTAGGACTAATTCGGTTCTTTCAGATCAAGTTTCTAGCGATAGTGTCTAGAATATATACGTCATAGTTTCAAAAGTGTACTATTGGCTAGAGAAATATATATAATGCCTGATCTACCATTACATGCTTTGAAGACACTGGAGATTCGAGAGCACGTTTCGGATGAGAAAATTTTAGCAGCTTCGCCGTAGACCGTGTGCCCCTGATTTTAGAAGCCCATCTCATCAACAGTAAAATGCGTAATAGATTAATTGTAATTGCGGAACAGGATGAAAACAAGAGTGTACACTAAAATTACCATAATTCACGATGTAGAGTCACTGTTGATTCCCAGCAACACGGGGTACATAATCAACTTGTCCATGGGAATCGTACACTGCGATCGCATTGTATAACTTTGTCCGTGTCCTATGATGGTGTTTGGTAGATTCTGCGTATATCATCGATATTTCATCCAATAACCGTCTGCTTCAGTCAGTTTGCAGGATCACTGGCCTAAAAGACAATATACTCGATTAGTCGGTACTCAAGTCAGTTGGAAGTGAGTGTGGCTAAAATCGTTCTTATTGCGGCAATGTGGGGCTACCAAGCGACGAATGATGTTGCTATACGTTGTCTTCTCTGCACACCGAACAGACCGTTGTCACAGACCATACGATTCTTTCTATAACAGATATAGGTCTATGGCGACTGGTCAGTCCGGTAAGTACAAATATTTTTTCCACACAAAGGCTGCTTCTGTTGTATATCTCTGTTATTGTCGTAATAGTAATTATAGTCGTAAACCTGTCGATACATTTGATGTTGCTTTCATCGACTTTTACCGTGTCTATGACTTTGCGTGTATAGTGAAAATGCACTTGGGTTGAATAGCTGTATGCGGTTCATATAAAAATGAGGACACTTGCATACCTATATTTAGTCCATGTGGGATAGTTGAGGTAATGTCTAAGTGACCCATACTCACCTAAAATTAAATGGAGTTTGGCGTTGAGTCGCGACGTCCATGAACCTCACATATCAGATACGATATGAGCTTTTGCCTTTCGATTTTTTCGTCTATTATTCGTATATGCATGTATCAATCCATACAACAGTAGAGGATTCGCGTTTTTGACAAACGGAACAAGAATCATCATGATCACCCATATTAGGACTAATTCGGTTCTTTCAGATCAAGTTTCTAGCGATAGTGTCTAGAATATATACGTCATAGTTTCAAAAGTGTACTATTGGCTAGAGAAATATATATAATGCCTGATCTACCATTGCATGCTTTGAAGACACTGGAGATTTGAGAGCTCGAGTCCGATGAGGAAATTTTAACAGCTTAGCTCTAGACCGTGTGCCCCTGATTTTAGAAGCCCATCTCATCAACAGTTAATTGCGTAATAGATTAATTGTAATTGCGGAACAGGATGAAAACAAGAGTGTACACTAAAATTACCATAATTGATGATGTAGACTCACTGCTGATTCCCAGCAACACGGGGTGTATAATCAACTTGTCCTTGGGAATCGTACACTGCGATCGCATTTACAACTTTGTCAGTGTCCTATGATGGAGTTTGTTAGATTCTGCGTATATCATCGACATTTCATCCAATAACCGTCTGCTTCAGTCAGTTTGCAGGATCACTGGCCTAAAAGAGACCATACTCGATTAGTTGGTACACAAGTCAGTTGGAAGTGACGTGTAGCTAAAATCGTTATCTTTTGCCTCAGTGCAGGGCTAGCCATAGATGAATAATGTAGCTATTTGTTGTCCTCTCTGCACTCCGAACAGACCGTTGTCACAGACCATGCGATTCTTTTTATAACAGATATAGTCTGTGACTACTGTCAGTCCGGTAAGTACTAATCTATTTTCACGTAAAGAGAGCTTTTTAGTATATTGCTGGTATTGTTCTGATTGCATATTTGATATAAGATTTAACGCAGTACTGCAAACAGAACGGTTGCGTTGCAAATTTTCTCTCACATATATGGTAGACCAAGTCGAGACAGTGGTACCGCGTATGTCATACCACAATGAAGTCTTGGTCTACTGCCTCACGTATAGCTTACTCAATTACTACTTTGGTGAATTTGAATAACATTTACCTAGAAGCTTATTAATATATTGCACTAGTGAGTACGAACGTCATATTAGTCAGTTGGAAGTTATGTAGCTAAACTCGTTATCTTTTGCGTTAGTCCAAGGCTACCCAGAGACAAATAATGTTCCTATACGTTGTCATCTCTGCACTACGAACAGACCCTTGACACAGACCATACGATTCTTTCTATAACGCATATGTTCTATGGCGAGCATCAGTCCGGTAAGTACAAATTTTTTTCCACACAAAGGCTGCTTCTGTTGTATATCGCTGTTATTGTCGTAATGATATTTATAGTCATAACCCTGTCGATACATTTGATATTGCTTTCATCGACTTTTACCGTGTCTATGACTTTACGTATATAGTGTAAATGCACTTGGGTTGAATAACTGTACACGGTTCATTTGAAAATGAGGGCACTTGCATAACTATACTTAGTCCTTGTGGGATAGTTCATGTTATACGTAAGTGACCCATACTCACCTAAGATTAAAAACAGTTTGGCGTCGAGTTGCGACGTCCGCGTCCGTCATGAACCTCACATCTCATATACGATATAAGCTTTTGCCTTTCGATTTTTTCGTCTATTATTCGTATATGTATGTATCAATCCATACAACAACAGAAGATTCGCGTGTTTGACAAGCGGAACAAGAATCATCATGATCACCCATATTAGGACTAATTAGGTTCTTTCGGATCAAGTTTCTAGCGATAGTGCCTAGAATATATACGTCATAGTTTCAAAAGTGTACTATTGGCTAGAGAAATATATATAATACCTGATCTACTATTACTTACTTTGAAGACACTGGAGATTCGAGAGCACGATTCGGATGAGAAAATTTTAGCAGCTTCGCCGTAGACCGTGTGCCCCTGATTTTAGAAGCCCATCTCATCAACAGTAAAATGCGTAATAGATTAATTGTAATTGCGGAACAGGATGAAAACAAGAGTGTACACTAAAATTACCATAATTCACGACGTAGAGTCACTGTTGATTCCCAGGAACACGGGGTATATAATCAACTTGTCCATGGGAATCGTACACTGCGATCGCATTGTATAACTTTGTCCGTGTCCTATGATGGTGTTTGGTAGATTCTGCGTATATCATCGATATTTCATCCAATAACCGTCTGCTTCAGTCAGTTTGCAGGATCACTGGCCTAAAAGACAATATACTCGATTAGTCGGTACTCAAGTCAGTTGGAAGTGAGTGTGGCTAAAATCGTTCTTATTGCGGCAATGTGGGGCTACCAAGCGACGAATGATGTTGCTATACGTTGTCTTCTCTGCACACCGAACAGACCGTTGTCACAGACCATACGATTCTTTTTATAACAGATATGGTCTATGGCGATTGTCAGTCCGGTAAGTACAAATTTTTTTCCACACAAAGGCTGCTTCTGTTGTATATCTCTGTTATTGTCGTAATAGTAATTATAGTCGTAAACCTGTCGATACATTTGATGTTGCTTTCATCGACTTTTACCGTGTCTATGACTTTGCGTGTATAGTGAAAATGCACTTGGGTTGAATAGCTGTATGCGGTTCATATAAAAATGAGGACACTTGCATACCTATATTTAGTCCATGTGGGATAGTTGAGGTAATGTCTAAGTGACCCATACTCACCTAAAATTAAATGGAGTTTGGCGTTGAGTCGCGACGTCCATGAACCTCACATATCAGATACGATATGAGCTTTTGCCTTTCGATTTTTTCGTCTATTATTCGTATATGCATGTATCAATCCATACAACAGTAGAGGATTCGCGTTTTTGACAAACGGAACAAGAATCATCATGATCACCCATATTAGGACTAATTCGGTTCTTTCAGATCAAGTTTCTAGCGATAGTGTCTAGAATATATACGTCATAGTTTCAAAAGTGTACTATTGGCTAGAGAAATATATATAATGCCTGATCTACCATTGCATGCTTTGAAGACACTGGAGATTTGGGAGCTCGAGTCCGATGAGGAAATTTTAGCAGCTTCGCCGTAGACCGTGTGCCCCTGATTTTAGAAGCCCATCTCATCAACAGTAAAATGCGTAATAGATTAATTGTAATTGCGGAACAGGATGAAAACAAGAGTGTACACTAAAATTACCATAATTGATGATGTAGACTCACTGCTGATTCCCAGCAACACGGGGTGTATAATCAACTTGTCCTTGGGAATCGTACACTGCGATCGCATTTACAACTTTGTCAGTATCCTATGATGGAGTTTGTTAGATTCTGCGTATATCATCGATATTTCATCCAATAACCGTCTGCTTCAGTCAGTTTGCAGGATCACTGGCCTAAAAGAGACCATACTCGATTAGTTGGTACACAAGTCAGTTGGAAGTGACGTGTAGCTAAAATCGTTATCTTTTGCCTCAGTGCAGGGCTAGCCATAGATGAATAATGTAGCTATTTGTTGTCCTCTCTGCACTCCGAACAGACCGTTGTCACAGACCATGCGATTCTTTTTATAACAGATATAGTCTGTGACTACTGTCAGTCCGGTAAGTACTAATCTATTTTCACGTAAAGAGAGCTTTTTAGTATATTGCTGGTATTGTTCTGATTGCATATTTGATATAAGATTTAACGCAGTACTGCAAACAGAACGGTTGCGTTGCAAATTTTCTGTCACATATATGGTAGACCAAGTCGAGACAGTGGTACCGCGTATGTCATACCACAATGAAGTCTTGGTCTACTGCCTCACGTATAGCTTACTCAATTACTACTTTGGTGAATTTGAATAACATTTACCTAGAAACTTATTAATATTATGACGAGTGGTCGTCCTCCTGGGATAAATAAAATAATTCGTTAATAGATTTCACTAATACATACTTGAAATCGGGTGACGAGCAAGATAGGACATTGCATCGCTGCAGGTTAACAAACAATTAAACTTAATTCCCAGCTAATAACAAAATTTATTTGATTTGTTGAAGAAAACACTGGGGAGAATCAGCTGGTGACAGTAAACAGAGATAGCTGCAAGTAAGGTGCAAGTACATGGATGCGACTATAGGAAAATATGTCGAGGACCAATCAAGTAGTCTCTTTTTGCTCACCAGGAGGCGAATAGTAATCCTCCCCAGGGATTAGAATTTAATAGAAATGTCGAGATTGTTCCGTCTTTGTCTTCTTTATCGTGATAATCTAAATATAGTTCGAGTATATATATACCGTGCGTAGTTATTATTTTCCTTACCCGAATTTTTGGTATAGTCAAGTATTGGCTATTGAATAGAGAGAGAGAGAGAATAAAAGACGATTTTTGGAGGATAGTTTATTGATAACTATTGATTGATTTATTACGATAATTGATAAATTTTTACTAAATTATTTGGGATTTTTTTTTTATATTTTTTGAGAATTTTGGTGGTGTTTTCTTTCTTCTTATGATATAGAAAAGTAACAAGCCTTTAAATAGTCGCGCGGCCGGATAATTGATGGTAACGCCCTCTTTTCTTAAATTGGCGGGAACAATAGTGTATTCTTGCTAAATGTACGAGACAAGGATAATACTATTGCCTAATATGCATAACAAAGATGCTAGATGGATTTTAGAGGGAAAATCGAGTTTCCGAGCCGATGAAAAGCGGGACACACACTGACTTGTCACTCGTCGCCCGATCTCGAAAAGGGAAGGAACCATACTGAAAAGTTGAGGCTCAGACCATTTTATTTTTTTTATTTTCGGAGATTAGGATTACATTCCAAAATAAATTAAAGAAGGTGCGTGGGCCGGGAACGTAGAGTTGTTTTATTGTTTAAAGTATTATTATTTTCATTTGGCATTGCTGGTGAGTTTTTTTGTTATTTTTGTACTGTCTTCTCTCTCTCTCTCTCTAATAGCCGGTGGACCAGAATTAGTGATATTTCGAGATTCGTAAATTTCCTTTTAGCTCGGGATTTTCCTTTTTCAGGTTGATGCAGTTAAATCGAGATGTTGTATAGATTGTTTATTTTTTTTTTTTGAGATGTTCGTGATTTCCCGGGTATACAATTTAGTCGAGTCGAGTTAAATTGTTAAATTTGATATCTCCGTAGATATCGGCTAAACGTCTTTTTGTTACACACCCGTATTGGAGAATTTGTAGAATCACTATATTTTTTTTTTTTTTAATAAATGTTGTTATAAATTAAATTTAATTAACGGTGTAAGTTATTTCAATTGAACCCCCTTACATTGGTGAATTCGCAATTTGCACGCGACGCGCCTAGGGTAGAGGTGATCGGGAAAATAAAATTTTAAATTTGTATCTGTTTAATATTCAAATTATTTAAACTTTTTGTGATCCCACGTCACAAATTGCATCCCTTGTGGGGAATTGACTGTTTTTGTAGGTCGAGATATATTTTCTTGCAGGAGCAGCAGTTCCAGGAATTTTGGCAGAGAGAAAGAGAGAGAGTAGTTAGAATAATTTTTTTTTGTGTTATTATTGTAATTCCTCAATAATTATCGCGGTATGTACAACTTGTGAATTATTTGTGTATAATTTATTGTTTTAGAACTTATTTGACAAATTCACGTTTTGGCGGCAAAACCGCCATTTTGTTGTTCTGTGGAGAGCCTTTTTCCCTCCCTTTAGTAGAAAGTCGGCCATTTTAGATAGGATTTAGAGTTTTAGCGCGTAGTTATTGCAAGAGGAAATTATTCTTGATTTATTGTGTGAAGATTTTGAAGATTTTAAGAAGATTCATTCGCAGCGTTATCGAGATATTTCGCGAGTTTTTTTTTTCAGCTCGCGAGTGTCGAGATATTTCGCGTTTTCAGCTCTACCATAAGATCCTCCTTTCATCACTTTCAAGAATATTTTTTTTTTTTTCTTTTCTTCTTTCGAGATATCCGATATTTGAAATTTATTCGCGGGTGTTGAAATTTTACCATTATCGAGATATTCGCGTGTGTCGAGATATTTCGGGTTTACAGAAACATCATACCAGAAGTATCACCAAATTACGAATAATAAGGATTCACGCGAGTGTCGAGATTTTGCCGTTCAAATTAACCAATTTTTTTTTTTTTTTTCTTCGCGAGTGTCGAGATAATTATAATTTTCTAGGTTCTGATTTGCTACAAAAAAAAAAAAAATCGAGATACCATTTTTTTCAAGACTCAAGAATTATAAGGATTAACCAATGGAGACATAAAATATAGGAACATAAATAATTTTACGAAGGATTTTATCATTGGATTTATTTCTTATTAGGCAATATATTGTATTTAGTGGGTAAAATCCTTAGTAAGCGAATTGAGGTTAGTTATTTGGTAGGCTAGGCGTAATAAAAGTGTAAAAGGATAGGGGGAAAAGGCCGACTCCTCCACAGAATTAATTTTTTTTTGGTCCTTCCTATACGACTATCGACAAATTTTATTTTTTTTTTTCTTTCTTTGTTGACTGCGACAGTTTCCCAATTCGAGAGTTAGTGGTTAAATTTCTAATTCGAGATATTAAAAGTTATATTAAGTTGGTTTAAGTTGGTGTAAATTTTTTTTTTATTTATTTTAGTGTTGGGCACAAAATTTTTTTTTTGTGTTGTTTAACAGTTTTTTTTTTCCTGTAAAGTCGAGATAAATACATTAAAATACTTGGTTTCTTTTCTGTTACTAGTTTCCGAATTGTGCATCGAGATATTTGGGATATTAGAATCGAGTTATTTTACTTGGGTTGTTAGTTATTCTGATACAACATGGAGGATTATGCCGTTTTAATGAGCCGATTATTAGATAGTTCGAGAGAATTACGTTCATTGTTAAGGGACATTGTTAGACGTCCTGCATCGGAAATTCGGGATGAATTGAACCTGTTAGGTTTAAGTTCGGTCGGATCCGATCGAGTTTTGGCGGAGCGACTATTTAGGGCGAATGTTAGGGCCGCAGGTCTACACGAAGATGTCCCGTGGTATCCTTCGGTGGATGATTTAGGGGATCAGGCGTCAGTGGTAGATTCTCCGCCGATTTGGTCAGGAAATATAGAAGACCAATCGATTGCTGAAGGAAACGTTGGCGATTCGGTACTAACATTGGACCCGAATCCTCAAGCGTTGGATTTATCTGTCGTTAGTAGGACTAATAGAGAGTTATTGCCCAGTCAGCATATGCCCTTACAAACTAGCCATAGGAATCCTCCTCCTAGAATTCTGATGAGTGTACCAAGTTTCGGGCCAAGCACGAACAATCAAATTTCGTCTACGTATACAGCGATTGGAGGTAATACAAATCTCGCCAGTTCGAATCGACCTGCCGTTTCTTTTGCTAGTCCGGTAGGACAGTCCAGTGGGACGGAAGAAGAGAGACCCCAATATCGAGTTCCAGTACCTCCAGAGTGGCGTGACCCGGCGATTTCGTTACCGTCAGTAGCTCCCAGAGTGTCGAGGAACCCCAATTCTTTAGTAAATGATTTTCGAGATGGAAATATCTATGACGACGAAACAGATTTAGACTTTAGCCATGGACCACATTTGCGTCGAGATTTTAGGGATAATGATGAAGAATATGGGGAAACTATGGTAACGCAGTCAGGATCACGAAATCCAAGTTCGACGGGATCCCAATTGGGAAATAGTAGGGCAATCGTCGCTTTCATAAAAGTGCTACAAAACTGGAGGTTAAAATTTGCCGGACGGCCAAAGGAAGATGCAGCAAATTTCCTAGCCCGTTTGAATGATTGTAGGGATTGTGTAGATGTTGGTGATGATGAGGCGCTGCGGGCATTACCCTGCGTCCTCACGGAAGGCGCAGATTTGTGGTTTAGAACAAAAAGGGTTAGTTTTTACTCGTGGCAGGACTTCGTACAAGAGTTCAAAAGACAATATATACCGGATGTGGATAGCGAAGATCTCTTGGCGGAGTTGAGAGCGAGGACGCAGGCTAGGGGGGAGACTATAAATAATTTCCTGATGAGCATACGGCACCTAATAGGATTGTTTAGGAAACCTCCATCGTTGAAGACTCAAATGAAAATAATTTATAGAAATTTGTTACCCGATTATCGGCATTTTATGTTAGATAAGTCGTTGGTAAGTATAGATAGCTTCGAGTTATGGGGCCGGCGGTTTGAGAAAGCTAAGGACCTGGATCGTCGTTATGCTCCTCCACCTCCAGAAGATAAGGTATTAGTTCCGGGTGGTGCTTATAAGAGTTTTAAAGTCAGAGTAAGCACCGTAGAGGAGAGGAGTGGCGAAACGCCAGGAACAAATAATCGTAAAGCACGACATAAAAATTTTTCAAACCCTGGTCCCAGCATAAGGAAAGTTAGTCCGGTTGCACCCGGCTTATCATATGAAAATGCAAGACAGGAGATAGCTAATGTACAAGAGTCGGTTCAAGCGCCAATATTCAGAACTAATAATAATAACCAGTACAGTGGGAATAATACCTCGTGGCCGCCTTATCGAGGAAATAGAAGTACAACCACCGGCAGTACTGGAATTAGGGTCAACCCGTTGCCAAACAGAAAACCCAGCACGTGCTACAGTTGTGGCGAAGAAGGCCATATGGTGTCTGCCTGTCCTAGAAGGCAGTGTTTTTCGTGTAGGGCATTTGGCCATATGTCTAGCCGTTGCCCGAATAGAGAACGCCAGTTAAGCTGCCAGGGTTGTGGAGCCTTAGGAGTGGAATTGAAAACCTGTAGCAATTGTAAGGCGGTTCGAGAATTTATAGAAAGAAATTTGGGAAACGATGTCGCAGGAGCGATTCCTCGTCCCAAACCTCCTGCAAAGTAATAGGGGCGCGTTTTTTGAAGGAAAAATCCCGCGCTGATACGTCGCAAACGGCCGGGATGGATGAATTAGTGGATTTAGATGAGTTGAAGGAAAAATCCCGCGCTGATACGTCGAAAACGGCCGGGATGGATGAATTAGTGGATTTAGATGAGTTGAAGGAAAAATCCCGCGCTGGTACGTCGAAAACGGCCGGGATGGATGAATTAGTGGATTTAGATGAGTTGAAGGAAAAATCCCGCGCTGATACGCAGAAGACGGCCGGGATGCATATAATTAGGGAAGAAGTGAATAGCAATGAATCCCAAGCCGATAAGGAGAAAACGGATGGGATGCGGATAGAGAAGCGTAACAATGGGATATTTAAAGATCTAGCGTGTGGGATGGATAGAAATATAGAGTTAAATTACCGAGCTAGAAAGGAAGATGCGGCCGGGAAATACTCTGTTCCGTGCGGCCAGCCGGTCAGAACCGAGGAAAACAGTCATAGTAGTCGGAATGACCAAGCTGGTAAAGAGAATGAAGCTGGGAGTTCGGGACCTGGTAGGGAGGTCGCTGATAGCGCTTCAATGGGAAATTTGCAGAATAGGGTGGTTATACGGAGTAACAATCTGCCCGAGATAAATACTTGGGTGAAGACAGCGTTACCCAGGTTGAAGAATTTTGTTGGAAAGGTAAGGAGTAAAGCACAGGCAGAAGAATCTGCCACTAGGGCAATTTATCAGGCATCGACTTGGATGGACAGATTGAATAATACAATAAATGATTCAATAATGAATTTAAAGAGTAGCGTGAAGGAGAGGTTAAATCGTGAAAACAACGAGGACCAGACGGTTGAGAAGGAATTAACAACTGGTACTGGTTGTCGTTTATCGTCAAATGTAGGTTTAGATGTTGATAATAGGTTAATTGGTAGGGTACCTTTAAGTCGAGATACGAGTCTAATTAATGATAATGGGTTAGGTCGAGATGTACAATCAAGTATCTTGTCGAGTCAGAGTGCGGGTGAAAATCTGTTGGAAACAGCTAGTAGTTTAGAAACCCAAACACATTATTTAAAAGGGATTTTAAAGAAGCATATGCCAAATGTACATTCCCCACCTCATTCTTCTGATTTGAGTGTCGTTGAGGATACGGGTTCATTAGTTGGTCAGTACATGGCCAGTAAAGTGGCATGTAATGACCTGGGGGGAGGTGGAACTATCGTAGATAGCTTAGATCCGCTCCCAGGAGTAAGCCAAATAGATTTTGAAGAATGTGTGGAGGAAATATGTATGGAGAATAGGAAGTATATGCGAGTAAATCTAGCTGGAATTGAATATAAAGCCTTGTTTGACCCTGGGTCTATGATCTCTGTAGTAGGTCCGAGGGTTTATACTAGGTTTGTTGATCGATTAGAACCAACATGTGTGACGGTAAAGGGTGTCACCGGGAACTGCACTAAAGTGATAGGTATCTTGAAGGTAAATTTAGATGTTGATGGGATTAATAAAGTACTGTAGTTTCGGGCTGTTAATTTCAAAAATCATGATTTGTTGTTAGGGATGGATTTTTGTTTAAAATGGTATATCGAGTTTAAAGCTGTAGAAAATCTGTGGAGGGTTCGAGATAATGAATGGCATAGGTTTATTGATGATAGTTCTAAAGAAGATATGGTGTTGATAGCTGAATGCGCAGGGATCTCAGTGTTAGAAGGAGATCAGAAAACAGCGTTGGATAGAGTAGTTAAAAGGGGACTGGAGAATCAACCCAAGGAGTTCGGATTGACTAAATTAGTGGAACACCGAATCGAGGTTGAAGGAAATGAGCCGGTTAGACATAGACCTCGTAGAATGTCACCGAAAATGTGGGAGGTCACGCAGGAAGAGGTCAAAAGGATGTATCGAGATAAAATAATAATTGAGTCTGTTAGTAATTGGAATAGCGCCCCGGTAATTGTGAAGAAACCTGATGGAAGGTATCGGTTTTGCATTGATTTCCGAGACCTAAATAAAAGGACTAAACGGGATGCTTATCCTCTTACCAGCATTGACTCTATTTTAGATAAATTACGGAAGGCTAGATACATCTCAAAAATTGATTTGAAGCAAGCGTATTTCCAGGTGGCTATGGAACCCTCGAGTCGAAAATATACGGCGTTTGCGGTGCCAGGATCTGGGTTATTTGAATTCATGAGAATGCCATTCGGGTTGACAAATGCGCCAATGACCTTTCAGCGATTAATAGATGGATTGTTTGGGCCGGAATTCCAACCATTTATCTTTGGATATTTGGATGATATAATTATTGCCACCGACAGTTTCGAGGATCATTTAAAATGGATTGAGTTCGTGTTGAAAAGAGTGTGTGAGGCAGGGTTGCAGGTTAATCGAGAGAAGTGTGAGTTTGGCTGTAGCCAGGTGCGTTATTTAGGGTATTTATTAGATAGTGAAGGGTTACGTCCTGACCCAGAGAGAATACAGCCAGTACTCGATTATCCGGCGCCCCATACCAAGAAGCAATTGAGGAGATTTCTTGGAATGGTTGGTTGGTACGCTAGGTTCATAGACAAGGATTCCGACATCAAATTGCCTTTATTGAAGCTGTTAAAGAATAAACAAGAATGGATTTGGGAACCCGAACAACAGGAGGCATTTGAAAAGTTAAAGATTGCTCTAACTCAGGCACCGGTTCTAGCTAGGCCAGATTTTTCCAGAACGTTTACAGTCCAATGCGATGCTAGTAGTTATGCGATAGGAGCCGTTTTGTCACAAGAATTCGAAGACGGAGAACATCCAATCGTGTATGTAAGCCGGGTTTTAACGAGATCAGAAAGGAATTACTCTACCACTGAAAAGGAATGTTTGGCGGTATTATGGGCGATTAAGAAAATGCGGCCCTATTTGGAAGGGTATTCCTTTCGGGTCATCACGGATCATAGTGCTCTTCGGTGGTTGCAGAACCTTCGAGACCCTACAGGAAGACTTGCTCGTTGGGCATTAGAAATGCAACAATGGGATTTTGTGATACTCCACCGTAAGGGTGCTATGCATCATGTACCGGACGCGTTATCGAGGGGTTTCGAGGTCGAAGAAGAGATATCCGCTTTGGAAGAGTCGCAAGATGAATGGTATTTAAATAGGATGGAGCAAGTGTTGTCATCGCCAAAGGTTTTTAAGAATTGGAAGGTGGAAAATGGCATGTTATATTGTTACCGGACAGATCCGTTATTAGATCCTATATTGTTTCCAGAAGAGAGATGGAGATTAGTTATTCCTCTAGAGGCAAGAGATAGGGTTATGACGGATGCACATACGGATATCTCGGCAGGTCATTTAGGAATAGAGAAGACCTATGACCGGATTGCTCGAGAATATTACTGGCCTGGTCTATGGTATGATGTTAGTCGGTTCGTTACTTCGTGACCAGATTGTCAGAGATATAAAGTAATGCAGTCTGCTCCGCAAGGTTTGATGGGTCAACGAGTAATAGAGCAGCCTTGGACGGTAGTGGCTTCGGATTTAATGGAGTTTCCACAGAGCAAGGGACAATGTAAATATATGGTTGTATTCCAGGATCTATTCTCTCGTTGGGTAGAAATGAAGCCTTTGAGATCAGCGGATGGAAAGAGCGTAGCGGCAGCACTAGAAGAACTGGTAATTTTTAGATGGGGAACTCCTGATTATTTCCTAACTGATAATGGTAAAGAATTTATGAATAAGCATTTGAATAAAATGTTGAAAGAGTATGGAATTAATCATGTTACGACTCCCCCGTATCATCCCCAGGCCAATCCGGTGGAACGAAGTAATCGAACTTTAAAGACAATGATCTCAATGTTTGCTAAGGATGAGCATAGAAATTGGGATAAACATGTGCACGAATTGAGATTTGCAATTAATACGGCCATTCAGTCTAGCACTAAGGTTTCACCCGCGTTCCTGAATTTCGGTCGTCATCCAGCACAACCGAAGAGTTTGCGTCGAGAATTAGAAGCGAATGAACCTCTAAAAGAATTAAATGCTGAGGTTTGGTTAGATAGGTTGAAGAGGTTAGATGCGTTACGTGACTTGGTACGGCGACATAATGATGAAAGTAGGCAAATTCAGTCTAAGCGGTATAATAGAGGTAGGCGCCATATCACGTTTAATGTCGGTGATCAGGTTATGCGTAAGGTGAAGGTCCTATCGAATTCGGCACAGGGATTCTCGTCGAAATTGGCCCCGAAGTATGAAGGACCGTTTGTTGTTTCCAAAGTGTTGTCTCCCACCGTATATGTGTTGGAAACCGGGAACGATCGGCGTATCGAGAAGATTCATGTTGGGGATTTAAAGCGGTTTATACCGCCGCGAAGGTGATTGTTGATTTGTAAATGTTGGTGGATGGTGGTTATAGCGTTGTCACGTCCGATCGTAGTATTATATCATTAAATAATGTACAAATTTCTTAGATGGCTCGTACCAATTTAAAATTGAAAATTGAGGCTGCTCAAAGGGTGGAGGAGGAAAACGAACAAATAACCCCGCTATCCACCTCTTCGGGTTATGTTGAAGAGCTGGAGCGTTTAATAAGGGAGGAAAACTCTGTGGATGAAGTAGCGGAAGAGCAGAGACTCCGAGAGACGGCCTTATCCTCTCGTATGACCCGGGGGGTTATAGCCGGGTTAAACGATGGAATTCCCCCAGTTGCTACGGTGGAATCACCCTCCGTTAGTATGGTCGGGGAAACTTTAAAGGGGTTGGAGCTTTCCTCAGGACGCTCGGCTGTAGGGAACACAGGCGCCTCGTCCGCGGAGGCTGAGGAATGGAGGGCTAGAGGTGGTATGCCTCCACCGGCGGGGTTGCCTCCGTTTGCGAGACCGGACCGGAGGTACGTGCGAGGGGAAGATGGCGTTTGGCGGCGGGTTAAAGGGCCCCGCCAAATGTCATTGGATGATCTAGAATCGTCGGTGGAGCCGACACGTCTCGTGAACGAGCCGTTCTCGCCTTCTCACCCGGGACCATCGAATCTAGTGCCCGAGAGCAGGACGGAAATGCCGGAATTCGTGGGGAGTGGCGAGTCAATGGGGGGCCCTGTGGAAGAGGTTCTTTGTCCAGAGAATTCCCCCCCGGACGTGGTGATGTGCTCGTCAGCCTCGCGGGTTCTCGGGTCGGGGTTGGTTTCGGTGGGTTCTGCGGGAAATGGATTCGGGGAGGGTCGGCCGCGGGACGGGGCCGCCGTTACGCCATCGGGAATGCGCACGCCCCGTATGCGCACGCAAGGGGCCCTTTTCGGGAATTTGGTAAAGATACCGGACGATCCAACCGTGGACCCCCCCATCTTCGGATGTTTTAATTGTTGGGAGGAAGGGCATACGCGAATGTCCTGCGTGGCACCGCGAACGCGGTTTTGTTTTAATTGTGGGCGTCGGGGAGTGGATCTCCGTTCCTGTCCCCGTTGTGCGGAGCCTCACGCTCACTATCTGCGGGTGCGTGACCTTGGTGTTTCCGGGTCAAGACTTCCGTCGTCCGGTCGGATGAATTTTTCGGTTGGACCGATTAGGTCCCGTGATAACGAGGGTCGCCGGAATGCCCGCGAGGGGCGATTACGTCGGTCTCGTTGGGACACGCCCAGGACCACTGTTTCTCCTAATGTGGGGTCGTCGATGGGGGAGTTAACTGAATTTATGCGATCTATTTCGCACCTCCCCATCGCCGTCCAGACTTTTTGTCTGGAATCCCTAATGAGAGATGGCCTCCCGGCGAGACGTCCTTGAGGAAAGAGGGTTTTTTTTTTGTTGTTGTTGTTTAAGTTTTTTTTTGTTGTTGTTATTATTCTTAATATTAGTTTTCGGTGACGGGTATATTTAAATTAGGTGATAGGCATACGAGAGGATAAGGCAAAATGATCGAGATATCGTGATGATCGAGAAAAGGATGAATATCCAGTAAGTGAATCCCATGACTGAATTTTTTTTTGTTGTCTGTATTATTTTTGACTTACGTTAACCATAAAGAATGACTTAGACTACCGTGTTATTTAGTTGACATTCATGTAATTTTTGAAAGATTATTATTTAATTGATATTATTGAGGAAATTTTAATTCATTAGGCTAAAGTATATTAAGAGTAGCAGACCACCAGCAATGCAAAGTTCTATGTTGTTCGTAAACTAATGCCCACGCTTCGCGGTATCATTAGTTTAGGGGGGAGGTATGACGAGTGGTCGTCCTCCTGGGATAAATAAAATAATTCGTTAATAGATTTCACTAATACATACTTGAAATCGGGTGACGAGCAAGATAGGACATTGCATCGCTGCAGGTTAACAAACAATTAAACTTAATTCCCAGCTAATAACAAAATTTATTTGATTTGTTGAGGAAAACACTGGGGAGAATCAGCTGGTGACAGTAAACAGAGATAGCTGCAAGTAAGGTGCAAGTACATGGATGCGACTATAGGAAAATATGTCGAGGACCAATCAAGTAGTCTCTTTTTGCTCACCAGGAGGCGAATAGTAATCCTCCCCAGGGATTAGAATTTAATAGAAATGTCGAGATTGTTCCGTCTTTGTCTTCTTTATCGTGATAATCTAAATATAGTTCGAGTATATATATACCGTGCGTAGTTATTATTTTCCTTACCCGAATTTTTGGTATAGTCAAGTATTGGCTATTGAATAGAGAGAGAGAGAGAATAAAAGACGATTTTTGGAGGATAGTTTATTGATAACTATTGATTGATTTATTACGATAATTGATAAATTTTTACTAAATTATTTGGGATTTTTTTTTTATATTTTTTGAGAATTTTGGTGGTGTTTTCTTTCTTCTTATGATATAGAAAAGTAACAAGCCTTTAAATAGTCGCGCGGCCGGATAATTGATGGTAACGCCCTCTTTTCTTAAATTGGCGGGAACAATAGTGTATTCTTGCTAAATGTACGAGACAAGGATAATACTATTGCCTAATATGCATAACAAAGATGCTAGATGGATTTTAGAGGGAAAATCGAGTTTCCGAGCCGATGAAAAGCGGGACACACACTGACTTGTCACTCGTCGCCCGATCTCGAAAAGGGAAGGAACCATACTGAAAAGTCGAGGCTCAGACCATTTTATTTTTTTTATTTTCGAAGATTAGGATTACATTCCAAAATAAATTAAAGAAGGTGCGTGGGCCGGGAACTTAGAGTTGTTTTATTGTTTAAAGTATTATTATTTTCATTTGGCATTGCTGGTGAGTTTTTTTGTTATTTTTGTACTGTCTTCTCTCTCTCTCTCTCTAATAGCCGGTGGACCAGAATTAGTGATATTTCGAGATTCGTAAATTTCCTTTTAGCTCGGGATTTTCCTTTTTCAGGTTGATGCAGTTAAATCGAGATGTTGTATAGATTGTTTATTTTTTTTTTTTGAGATGTTCGTGATTTCCCGGGTATACAATTTAGTCGAGTCGAGTTAAATTGTTAAATTTGATATCTCCGTAGATATCGGCTAAACGTCTTTTTGTTACACACCCGTATTGGAGAATTTGTAGAATCACTATATTTTTTTTTTTTTTAATAAATGTTGTTATAAATTAAATTTAATTAACGGTGTAAGTTATTTCAATTGAACCCCCTTACATTGGTGAATTCGCAATTTGCACGCGACGCGCCTAGGGTAGAGGTGATCGGGAAAATAAAATTTAAAATTTGTATCTGTTTAATATTCAAATTATTTAAACTTTTTGTGATCCCACGTCACAATATATTGCACTAGTCAGTACGAACGTCATATTAGTTGTCTCCTGTTACGTAGAAAAGCATAAGCTGATCCCGAAGCTGCCTTTCGGATTCGCAGTTGTATCCACAATCCATATGTTAACATGTCCGTTGTGATTGTTTTATACACACATCGTTCATGGCAACACATGGATCGTAAGATTACAGATTCCATTAAACAATCTAGTTAGGCCTGATGATACATTTGTTGTTTATTTTATAGACACTTACCACGGCTACTTTGCGTACAAAGTGAAAATAAACTTGAGGCTGAATAACTCTATGCGGTTTATTTGAAAATGAGGGCACTTGCATAACTATACTTAGTCCTTGTGGGATAGTTCATGTGATACGTAAGTGACCCATACTCACCTAAGATTAAAAACAGTTTGGCGTCGAGTTGCGACGTCCACGTCCGTCATGAACCTCACATCTGAGATAGGATATGCGCATTTGTCCTTCGATTTTTTCGTCATTTATTCATATACGCATGTATAAATCCATACAACAATAGAAGATTCGCGTGTTTGACAAACGGAACAAGAATCATCATGATCACCCATATTAGGACTAATTAGGTTCTTTCGGATCAAGTTTCTAGCGATAGTGCCTAGAATATATACGTCATAGTTTCAAAAGTGTACTATTGGCTAGAGAAATATATATAATACCTGATCTACTATTACTTACTTTGAAGACACTGGAGATTCGAGAGCACGTTTCGGATGAGAAAATTTTAGCAGCTTCGCCGTAGACCGTGTGCCCCTGATTTTAGAAGCCCATCTCATCAACAGTAAAATGCGTAATAGATTAATTGTAATTGCGGAACAGGATGAAAACAAGAGTGTACACTAAAATTACCATAATTCACGACGTAGAGTCACTGTTGATTCCCAGGAACACGGGGTATATAATCAACTTGTCCATGGGAATCGTACACTGCGATCGCATTGTATAACTTTGTCCGTGTCCTATGATGGTGTTTGGTAGATTCTGCGTATATCATCGATATTTCATCCAATAACCGTCTGCTTCAGTCAGTTTGCAGGATCACTGGCCTAAAAGACAATATACTCGATTAGTCGGTACTCAAGTCAGTTGGAAGTGAGTGTGGCTAAAATCGTTCTTATTGCGGCAATGTGGGGCTACCAAGCGACGAATGATGTTGCTATACGTTGTCTTCTCTGCACACCGAACAGACCGTTGTCACAGACCATACAATTCTTTCTATAACAGATATAGTCTATGGCGACGGTTAGTCCAGTAAGTACAAATATTTTTCCACACAAAGCCAGCTTCTGTTGTATATCTCTGTTATTGTCGTAATAGCATTCATAGTCGTTAACCTGTCGATACTGATTTCATCGACTTTTACCGTGTCTATGACTTTACGTATATAGTGTAAATGCACTTGGGTTGAATAACTGTATACGGTTCATTTGAAAATGAGGGCACTTGCATAACTATACTTAGTCCTTGTGGGATAGTTCATGTGATACGTAAGTGACCCATATTCACCTAAGATTAAAAACAGTTTCGCGTCGAGATGCGACGTCCACGTCCGTCATGAACCTCACATATCAGATACGATATGAGCTTTTGCCTTTCGATTTTTTCGTCTAATATTCGTATATGCATGTATCAATCCATACAACAGTAGAGGATTCGCGTTTTTGACAAACGGAACAAGAATCATCATGATCACCCATATTAGGACTAATTCGGTTCTTTCAGATCAAGTTTCTAGCGATAGTGTCTAGAATATATATGTCATAGTTTCAAAAGTGTTATATTGGCTAGAGAAATATATATAATGCCTGATCTACCATTGCATGCTTTGAAGACACTGGAGATTTGAGAGCTCGAGTCCGATGAGGAAATTTTAGCAGCTTCGCCGTAGACCGTGTGCCCCTGATTTTAGAAGACCATCTCATCAACAGTAAAATGCGTAATAGATTAATTGTAATTGCGGAACAGGATGAATACAAGAGTGTACACCTAAATTTCCATAATTGGCGATGCAGATTCAATGTTGATTCCCAGCATCACGGGGTATATAATCAACTTGTCTATGGGAATTGTACACTGAGATCGCATTGTACAACTTTGTCAGTGTCCTATGATGGAGTATGGTAGATTCTGCGTATATCATCGACATTTCATCCAATAACCGTCTGATTCAGTCAGTTTGCAGGATCACTGGCCTAAAAGAGACCATACTCGATTATTTGGTACACAAGTCAGTTGGAAGTGACGTGTAGCTAAAATCGTTATCTTTTGCCTCAGTGCAGGGCTAGCCTTAGATGAATAATGTAGCTATTTGTTGTCCTCTCTGCACTCCGAACAGACCGTTGTCACAGACCATACGATTCTTTTTATAACAGATATAGTCTGTGACTACTGTCAGTCCGGTAAGTACTAATCTATTTTCACGTAAAGAGAGCTTTTTAGTATATTGCGGGTATTGTTCTGATTGCATATTTGATATAAGATTTAACGCAGTACTGCAAACAGAACGGTTGCGTTGCAAATTTTCTGTCACATATATGGTAGACCAAGTCGAGACAGTGGTACCGCGTATGTCATACCACAATGAAGTCTTGGTCTACTGCCTCACGTATAGCTTACTCAATTACTACTTTGGTGAATTTGAATAACATTTACCTAGAAACTTATTAATATATTGCACTAGTCAATACGAACGTCATATTAGTTGTCTCCTGTTACGTAGAAAAGCATAAGCTGATCCCGAAGCTGCCTCTCGGATTCGCAGTTGTATCCACAATCCATATGTTAACATATCCGTTGTGATTGTTTTATACACACATCGTTCATGGCAACACATGGATCGTAAGATTACAGATTCCATTAAACAATCTAGTTAGGCCTGATGATACATTTGTTGTTTATTTTATAGACACTTACCACGGCTACTTTGCGTACAAAGTGAAAATACACTTGAGGTTGAATAACTCTATGCGGTTCATTTGAAAATGAGGGCACTTGTATAACTATATGTAGTCCATGTGGCACAGTTGAGGTAATGTGTAAGTGACCCATACTCACCTAAGATTAAAAACAGTTTGGCGTCGAGTTGCGACGTCCACGTCCGTCATGAACCTCACATCTCGGATAAGATATGAGCATTAGCCTTTCAATTTTTTCCTCTATTATTCCTATATGCATGTATCAATCCATACAACAATAGAAGATTCGCGTGTTTGACAATCGGAACAAGAATCATCATGATCACCCATATTAGGACTAATTCGGTTCTTATGGATCAAGTTTCTAGCGATTAGTGCCTAGAATATATACGTCATAGTTTCAAAAGTGTACTATTGGCTAGAGAAATATATATAATACCTGATCTACTATTACTTACTTTGAAGACACTGGAGATTCGAGAGCTCGTTTCGGATGAGAAAATTTTAGCAGCTTCGCCGTAGACCGTGTGCCCCTGATTTTAGAAGCCCATCTCATCAACAGTAAAATGCGTAATAGATTAATTGTAATTGCGGAACAGGATGAAAACAAGAGTGTACACTAAAATTACCATAATTCACGACGTAGAGTCACTGTTGATTCCCAGGAACACGGGGTATATAATCAACTTGTCCATGGGAATCGTACACTGTGATCGCATTGTATAACTTTGTCCGTGTCCTATGATGGTGTTGGGTAGATTCTGCGTATATCATCGATATTTCATCCAATAACCGTCTGCTTTAGTCAGTTTGCAGGATCACTGGCCTAAAAGACAATATACTCGATTAGTCGGTACTCAAGTCAGTTGGAAGTGAGTGTGGCTAAAATCGTTCTTATTGCGGCAATGTGGGGCTACCAAGCGACGAATGATGTTGCTATACGTTGTCTTCTCTGCACACCGAACAGACCGTTGTCACAGACCATACGATTCTTTTTATAACAGATATAGTCTGTGACTACTGTCAGTCCGGTAAGTACTAATCTATTTTCACGTAAAGAGAGCTTTTTAGTATATTGCTGATATTGTTCTGATTGCATATTTGATATAAGATTTAACGCAGTACTGCAAACAGAACGGTTGCGTTGCAAATTTTCAGTCACATATATGGTAGACCAAGTCGAGACAGTGGTACCGCGTATGTCATACCACAATGAAGTCTTGGTCTACTGCCTCACGTATAGCTTACTCAATTACTACTTTGGTGAATTTGAATAACATTTACCTAGAAACTTATTAATATATTGCACTAGTCAGTACGAACGTCATATTAGTTGTCTCCTGTTACGTAGAAAAGCATAAGCTGATCCCGAAGCTGCCTCTCGGATTCGCAGTTGTATCCACAATCCATATGTTAACATATCCGTTGTGATTGTTTTATACACACATCGTTCATGGCAACACATGGATCGTAAGATTACAGATTCCATTAAACAATCTAGTTAGGCCTGATGATACATTTGTTGTTTATTTTATAGACACTTACCACGGCTACTTTGCGTACAAAGTGAAAATACACTTGAGGTTGAATAACTCTATGCGGTTCATTTGAAAATGAGGGCACTTGTATAACTATATGTAGTCCATGTGGCACAGTTGAGGTAATGTTTAAGTGACCCATACTCACCTAAAATTAAAAACAGTTTGGCGTCGAGTTGCGACGTCCACGTCCGTCATGAACCTCACATCTCGGATAAGATATGAGCATTAGCCTTTCAATTTTTTCCTCTATTATTCCTATACGCATGTATCAATCCATACAACAATAGAAGATTCGCGTGTTTGACAATCGGAACAAGAATCATCATGATCACCCATATTAGGACTAATTCGGTTCTTTCGGATCAAGTTTCTAGCGATTAGTGCCTAGAATATATACGTCATAGTTTCAAAAGTGTACTATTGGTTAGAGAAATATATATAATACCTGATCTACTATTACTTACTTTGAAGACACTGGAGATTCGGGAGCTCGTTTCCGATGAGGAATTTATAGCAGCTTCGCCGTAGACCGATTGCCCCTGGTTTTAGAAGACCATCTCATTAACAGTTGAATACGTAATAGATTAATTGTAATTGCAGAACAGGATGAAAACAAGAGTGTACACTAAAATTACCATAATTCACGACGTAGAGTAACTGTTGATTCCCAGGAACACGGGGTATATAATCAACTTGTCCATGGGTATCGTAGACTGCGATCTCATTGTACAACTTTTTCCGTGTCCTATGATGGAGTTTGGTAGATTCTGCGTATATCATCGATATTTCATCCAATAACCGTCTGTTTCAGTCAGTTTGCAGGATCACTGGCCTAAAAGAGACCATACTCGATTATTTGGTACACAAGTCAGTTGGAAGTGACGTGTAGCTAAAATCGTTATTTTCTGCCTCAGTGCAGGGCTACCAAGAGATGAATGATGTTGCTATAAGTAATCCTCTCTGCACTACGAACAGACCCTTGACACAGACCATACGATTCTTTATATAACGCATGTGTCCTATGGCAAGGGTTAGTCCGGTGAGTACAAATATTTTCCACAGAAAGGGAGCTTCTGTCGTACATCTCTGGTATTGTTCTAATTATATATTTAATATAAGATTTAACGCAGTACTGCATACAGAACGGTTGCGTTGCAAATTTTCTGTCACATATATGGTAGACCAAGTCGAGACAGTGATACCGCGTATGTCATACCACAATGAAGGCTTGGTCTACTGCCTCACGTATAGCTTACTCAATTACTACTTTGGTGAATTTGAATAACATTTACCTAGAAACTTATTAATATATTGCACTAGTCAGTACGAACGTCATATTAGTTGTCTCCTGTTACGTAGAAAAGCATAAGCTGATCCCGAAGCTGCCTCTCGGATTCGCAGTTGTATCCACAATCCATATGTTAACATGTCCGTTGTGATTGTTTTATACACACATCGTTCATGGCAACACATGGATCGTAAGATTACAGATTCCATTAAACAATCTAGTTAGGCCTGATGATACATTTGTTGTTTATTTTATAGACACTTACCACGGCTACTTTGCGTACAAAGTGAAAATACACTTGAGGTTGAATAACTCTATGCGGTTTATTTGAAAATGAGGGCACTTGCATAACTATACTTAGTCCTTGTGGGATAGTTCATGTGATACGTAAGTGACCCATACTCACCTAAGATTAAAAACAGTTTGGCGTCGAGTTGCGACGTCCACGTCCGTCATGAACCTCACATCTGAGATAGGATATGCGCATTTGTCCTTCGATTTTTTCGTCATTTATTCATATACGCATGTATAAATCCATACAACAATAGAAGATTCGCGTGTTTGACAAACGGAACAAGAATCATCATGATCACCCATATTAGGACTAATTCGGTTCTTTCGGATCAAGTTTCTAGCGATAGTGCCTAGAATATATACGTCATAGTTTCAAAAGTGTACTATTGGCTAGACAAATATATATAATGCCTGATCTACCATTGCATGCTTTGAAGACACTGGAGATTTGAGAGCTCGAGTCCGATGAGGAAATTTTAACAGCTTAGCTCTAGACCGTGTGCCCCTGATTTTAGAAGCCCATCTCATCAACAGTTAATTGCGTAATAGATTAATTGTAATTGCGGAACAGGATGAAAACAAGAGTGTACACTAAAATTACCATAATTGATGATGTAGACTCACTGCTGATTCCCAGCAACACGGGGTGTATAATCAACTTGTCCTTGGGAATCGTACACTGCGATCGCATTTACAACTTTGTCAGTGTCCTTTGATGGAGTTTGTTAGATTCTGCGTATATCATCGACATTTCATCCAATAACCGTCTGCTTCAGTTAGTTTGCAGGATCACTGAGCCTAAAAGAGACCATACTCGATTAGTTGGTACACAAGTCAGTTGGAAGTGACGTGTAGCTAAAATCGTTATCTTTTGCCTCAGTGCAGGGCTAGCCATAGATGAATAATGTAGCTATTTGTTGTCCTCTCTGCACTCCGAACAGACCGTTGTCACAGACCATGCGATTCTTTTTATAACAGATATAGTCTGTGACTACTGTCAGTCCGGTAAGTACTAATCTATTTTCACGTAAAGAGAGCTTCTTAGTATATTGCTGGTATTGTTCTGATTGCATATTTAATATAAGATTTAACGCAGTACTGCAAACAGAACGGTTGCGTTGTAAATTTTCTCTCACATATATGGTAGACCAAGTCGAGACAGTGGTACCGCGTATGTCATACCACAATGAAGTCTTGGTCTACTGCCTCACGTATAGCTTACTCAATTACTACTTTGGTGAATTTGAATAACATTTACCTAGAAACTTATTAATATATTGCACTAGTGAGTACGAACGTCATATTAGTCAGTTGGAAGTTATGTAGCTAAACTCGTTATTTTTTGCGTTAGTCCAAGGCTACCCAGAGACAAATGATGTTCCTATACGTTGTCATCTCTGCACTACGAACAGACCCTTGACACAGACCATACAATTCTTTCTATAACGCATATGTTCTATGGCGAGCATCAGTCCGGTAAGTACAAATTTTTTTCCACACAAAGGCTGCTTCTGTTGTATATCGCTGTTATTGTCGTAATGATATTTATAGTCATAACCCTGTCGATACATTTGATATTGCTTTCATCGACTTTTACCGTGTCTATGACTTTACGTATATAGTGTAAATGCACTTGGGTTGAATAACTGTACACGGTTCATTTGAAAATGAGGGCACTTGCATAACTATACTTAGTCCTTGTGGGATAGTTCATGTTATACGTAAGTGACCCATACTCACCTAAGATTAAAAACAGTTTGGCGTCGAGTTGCGACGTCCACGTCCGTCATGAACCTCACATCTCATATATGATATAAGCTTTTGCCTTTCGATTTTTTCGTCTATTATTCGTATATATATGTATCAATCCATACAACAACAGAAGATTCGCGTGTTTGACTAAGCGGAACAAGAATCATCATGATCACCCATATTAGGACTAATTAGGTTCTTTCGGATCAAGTTTCTAGCGATAGTGCCTAGAATATATACGTCATAGTTTCAAAAGTGTACTATTGGCTAGAGAAATATATATAATACCTGATCTACTATTACTTACTTTGAAGACACTGGAGATTCGAGAGCACGTTTCGGATGAGAAAATTTTAGCAGCTTCGCCGTAGACCGTGTGCCCCTGATTTTAGAAGCCCATCTCATCAACAGTAAAATGCGTAATAGATTAATTGTAATTGCGGAACAGGATGAAAACAAGAGTGTACACTAAAATTACCATAATTCACGACGTAGAGTCACTGTTGATTCCCAGGAACACGGGGTATATAATCAACTTGTCCATGGGAATCGTACACTGCGATCGCATTGTATAACTTTGTCCGTGTCCTATGATGGTGTTGGGTAGATTCTGCGTATATCATCGATATTTCATCCAATAACCGTCTGCTTCAGTCAGTTTGCAGGATCACTGGCCTAAAAGACAATATACTCGATTAGTCGGTACTCAAGTCAGTTGGAAGTGAGTGTGGCTAAAATCGTTCTTATTGCGGCAATGTGGGGCTACCAAGCGACGAATGATGTTGCTATACGTTGTCTTCTCTGCACACCGAACAGACCGTTGTCACAGACCATACAATTCTTTCTATAACAGATATAGTCTATGGCGACGGTTAGTCCAGTAAGTACAAATATTTTTCCACACAAAGGCTGCTTCTGTTGTATATCTCTGTTATTGTCGTAATAGTAATTATAGTCGTAAACCTGTCGATACATTTGATGTTGCTTTCATCGACTTTTACCGTGTCTATGACTTTGCGTGTATAGTGAAAATGCACTTGGGTTGAATAGCTGTATGCGGTTCATATAAAAATGAGGACACTTGCATACCTATATTTAGTCCATGTGGGATAGTTGAGGTAATGTGTAAGTGACCCATACTGACCTAAAATTAAATGGAGTTTGGCGTTGAGTCGCGACGTCCATGAACCTCACATATCAGATACGATATGAGCTTTTGCCTTTCGATTTTTTCGTCTAATATTCGTATATGCATGTATCAATCCATACAACAGTAGAGGATTCGCGTTTTTGACAAACGGAACAAGAATCATCATGATCACCCATATTAGGACTAATTCGGTTCTTTCAGATCAAGTTTCTAGCGATAGTGTCTAGAATATATACGTCATAGTTTCAAAAGTGTTATAATGGCTAGAGAAATATATATAATGCCTGATCTACCATTGCATGCTTTGAAGACACTGGAGATTTGAGAGCTCGAGTCCGATGAGGAAATTTTAACAGCTTAGCTCTAGACCGTGTGCCCCTGATTTTAGAAGCCCATCTCATCAACAGTTAATTGCGTAATAGATTAATTGTAATTGCGGAACAGGATGAAAACAAGAGTGTACACTAAAATTACCATAATTGATGATGTAGACTCACTGCTGATTCCCAGCAACACGGGGTACATAATCAACTTGTCCATGGGAATTGTACACTGAGATCGCATTGTACATCTTTGTCTGTGTCCTATAAAAGATTATGGTAGATTCTGCGTATATCATCGATGTTTCATCCAATAACCGTCTGCTTCAGTCAGTTTGCATGATCACTGGCCTAAAAGAGAATATAATCGATTAGTTGGTACACAAGTGAATTGGAAGTGACGTGTAGCTAACATTGTTATTTTTTGCGTTAGTCCAGGGCTACCCAGAGACAAATGCTGTTGTTATACGTTGTCCCGTATGTACACTGAACAGACCTTTTTCAGAGACCATACGATTCTTTCTATAACAGATATGGTCTATGGCGAAAGGCAGTCCGGTAAGTACAAATTTTTTTCCACACAAAGGCTGCTTCTGTTGTATATCTCTGTTATTGTCGTAATAGTAATTATAGTCGTAAACCTGTCGATACATTTGATGTTGCTTTCATCGACTTTTACCGTGTCTATGACTTTGCGTGTATAGTGAAAATGCACTTGGGTTGAATAGCTGTATGCGGTTCATATAAAAATGAGGACACTTGCATACCTATATTTAGTCCATGTGGGATAGTTGAGGTAATGTCTAAGTGACCCATACTCACCTAAAATTAAATGGAGTTTGGCGTTGAGTCGCGACGTCCATGAACCTCACATATCAGATACGATATGAGCTTTTGCCTTTCGATTTTTTCGTCTATTATTCGTATATGCATGTATCAATCCATACAACAGTAGAGGATTCGCGTTTTTGACAAACGGAACAAGAATCATCATGATCACCCATATTAGGACTAATTCGGTTCTTTCAGATCAAGTTTCTAGCGATAGTGTCTAGAATATATACGTCATAGTTTCAAAAGTGTACTATTGGCTAGAGAAATATATATAATGCCTGATCTACCATTGCATGCTTTGAAGACACTGGAGATTTGGGAGCTCGAGTCCGATGAGGAAATTTTAGCAGCTTCGCCGTAGACCGTGTGCCCCTGATTTTAGAAGCCCATCTCATCAACAGTAAAATGCGTAATAGATTAATTGTAATTGCGGAACAGGATGAAAACAAGAGTGTACACTAAAATTACCATAATTGATGATGTAGACTCACTGCTGATTCCCAGCAACACGGGGTGTATAATCAACTTGTCCTTGGGAATCGTACACTGCGATCGCATTTACAACTTTGTCAGTGTCCTATGATGGAGTTTGTTAGATTCTGCGTATATCATCGACATTTCATCCAATAACCGTCTGCTTCAGTCAGTTTGCAGGATCACTGGCCTAAAAGAGACTATACTCGATTAGTTGGTACACAAGTCAGTTGGAAGTGACGTGTAGCTAAAATCGTTATCTTTTGCCTCAGTGCAGGGCTAGCCATAGATGAATAATGTAGCTATTTGTTGTCCTCTCTGCACTCCGAACAGACCGTTGTCACAGACCATGCGATTCTTTTTATAACAGATATAGTCTGTGACTACTGTCAGTCCGGTAAGTACTAATCTATTTTCACGTAAAGAGAGCTTTTTAGTATATTGCTGGTATTGTTCTGATTGCATATTTGATATAAGATTTAACGCAGTACTGCAAACAGAACGGTTGCGTTGCAAATTTTCTGTCACATATATGGTAGACCAAGTCGAGACAGTGGTACCGCGTATGTCATACCACAATGAAGTCTTGGTCTACTGCCTCACGTATAGCTTACTCAATTACTACTTTGGTGAATTTGAATAACATTTACCTAGAAGCTTATTAATATATTGCACTAGTCAGTACGAACGTCATATTAGTTGTCCCTGTTATGTAGCTAAACTCGTTATCTTTTGCGTTAGTCCAAGGCTACCCAGAGACAAATAATGTTCCTATACGTTGTCATCTCTGCACTACGAACAGACCCTTGACACAGACCATACGATTCTTTCTATAACGCATATGTTCTATGGCGAGCATCAGTCCGGTAAGTACAAATTTTTTTCCACACAAAGGCTGCTTCTGTTGTATATCGCTGTTATTGTCGTAATGATATTTATAGTCATAACCCTGTCGATACATTTGATATTGCTTTCATCGACTTTTACCGTGTCTATGACTTTACGTATATAGTGTAAATGCACTTGGGTTGAATAACTGTACACGGTTCATTTGAAAATGAGGGCACTTGCATAACTATACTTAGTCCTTGTGGGATAGTTCATGTTATACGTAAGTGACCCATACTCACCTAAGATTAAAAACAGTTTGGCGTCGAGTTGCGACGTCCGCGTCCGTCATGAACCTCACATCTCATATACGATATAAGCTTTTACCTTTCGATTTTTTCGTCTATTATTCGTATATGTATGTATCAATCCATACAACAACAGAAGATTCGCGTGTTTGACAAGCGGAACAAGAATCATCATGATCACCCATATTAGGACTAATTAGGTTCTTTCGGATCAAGTTTCTAGCGATAGTGCCTAGAATATATACGTCATAGTTTCAAAAGTGTACTATTGGCTAGAGAAATATATATAATACCTGATCTACTATTACTTACTTTGAAGACACTGGAGATTCGAGAGCACGATTCGGATGAGAAAATTTTAGCAGCTTCGCCGTAGACCGTGTGCCCCTGATTTTAGAAGCCCATCTCATCAACAGTAAAATGCGTAATAGATTAATTGTAATTGCGGAACAGGATGAAAACAAGAGTGTACACTAAAATTACCATAATTCACGATGTAGAGTCACTGTTGATTCCCAGGAACACGGGGTATATAATCAACTTGTCCATGGGAATCGTACACTGCGATCGCATTGTATAACTTTTTCCGTGTCCTATGATGGTGTTTGGTAGATTCTGCGTATATCATCGATATTTCATCCAATAACCGTCTGCTTCAGTCAGTTTGCAGGATCACTGGCCTAAAAGACAATATACTCGATTAGTCGGTACTCAAGTCAGTTGGAAGTGAGTGTGGCTAAAATCGTTCTTATTGCGGCAATGTGGGGCTACCAAGCGACGAATGATGTTGCTATACGTTGTCTTCTCTGCACACCGAACAGACCGTTGTCACAGACCATACGATTCTTTTTATAACAGATATGGTCTATGGCGATTGTCAGTTCGGTAAGTACAAATTTTTTTCCACACAAAGGCTGCTTCTGTTGTATATCTCTGTTATTGTCGTAATAGTAATTATAGTCGTAAACCTGTCGATACATTTGATGTTGCTTTCATCGACTTTTACCGTGTCTATGACTTTGCGTGTATAGTGAAAATGCACTTGGGTTGAATAGCTGTATGCGGTTCATATAAAAATGAGGGCACTTGCATAACTATATTTAGTCCATGTGGGATAGTTATGTAATGTCGTAAGTGACCCATACTCACCTAAAATTAAATGAGTTTGGCGTCGAGTTGCGACGTCCACATCCGTCATGAACCTCACATATCAGATACGATATGAGCTTTTGCCTTTCGATTTTTTCGTCTATTATTCGTATATGCATGTATCAATCCATACAACAGTAGAGGATTCGCGTTTTTGACAAACGGAACAAGAATCATCATGATCACCCATATTAGGACTAATTCGGTTCTTTCAGATCAAGTTTCTAGCGATAGTGCCTAGAATATATACGTCATAGTTTCAAAAGTGTACTATTGGCTAGAGAAATATATATAATACCTGATCTACTATTACTTACTTTGAAGACACTGGAGATTCGAGAGCACGTTTCGGATGAGAAAATTTTAGCAGCTTCGCCGTAGACCGTGTGCCCCTGATTTTAGAAGCCCATCTCATCAACAGTAAAATGCGTAATAGATTAATTGTAATTGCGGAACAGGATGAAAACAAGAGTGTACACTAAAATTACCATAATTCACGACGTAGAGTCACTGTTGATTCCCAGGAACACGGGGTATATAATCAACTTGTCCATGGGAATCGTACACTGCGATCGCATTGTATAACTTTGTCCGTGTCCTATGATGGTGTTTGGTAGATTCTGCGTATATCATCGATATTTCATCCAATAACCGTCTGCTTCAGTCAGTTTGCAGGATCACTGGCCTAAAAGACAATATACTCGATTAGTCGGTACTCAAGTCAGTTGGAAGTGAGTGTGGCTAAAATCGTTCTTATTGCGGCAATGTCGGGGCTACCAAGCGACGAATGATGTTGCTATACGTTGTCTTCTCTGCACACCGAACAGACCGTTGTCACAGACCATACAATTCTTTCTATAACAGATATAGTCTATGGCGACGGTTAGTCCAGTAAGTACAAATATTTTTCCACACAAAGCCAGCTTCTGTTGTATATCTCTGTTATTGTCGTAATAGCATTCATAGTCGTTAACCTGTCGATACTGATTTCATCGACTTTTACCGTGTCTATGACTTTACGTATATAGTGTAAATGCACTTGGGTTGAATAACTGTATACGGTTCATTTGAAAATGAGGGCACTTGCATAACTATACTTAGTCCTTGTGGGATAGTTCATGTGATACGTAAGTGACCCATACTCACCTAAGATTAAAAACAGTTTCGCGTCGAGATGCGACGTCCACGTCCCTCATGAACCTCACATATCAGATACGATATGAGCTTTTGCCTTTCGATTTTTTCGTCTAATATTCGTATATGCATGTATCAATCCATACAACAGTAGAGGATTCGCGTTTTTGACAAACGGAACAAGAATCATCATGATCACCCATATTAGGACTAATTCGGTTCTTTCAGATCAAGTTTCTAGCGATAGTGTCTAGAATATATATGTCATAGTTTCAAAAGTGTTATATTGGCTAGAGAAATATATATAATGCCTGATCTACCATTGCATGCTTTGAAGACACTGGAGATTTGAGAGCTCGAGTCCGATGAGGAAATTTTAGCAGCTTCGCCGTAGACCGTGTGCCCCTGATTTTAGAAGACCATCTCATCAACAGTAAAATGCGTAATAGATTAATTGTAATTGCGGAACAGGATGAAAACAAGAGTGTACACTAAAATTACCATAATTCACGACGTAGAGTCACTGTTGATTCCCAGGAACACGGGGTATATAATCAACTTGTCCATGGGAATCGTACACTGCGATCGCATTGTATAACTTTGTCCGTGTCCTATGATGGTGTTTGGTAGATTCTGCGTATATCATCGATATTTCATCCAATAACCGTCTGCTTCAGTCAGTTTGCAGGATCACTGGCCTAAAAGACAATATACTCGATTAGTCGGTACTCAAGTCAGTTGGAAGTGAGTGTGGCTAAAATCGTTCTTATTGCGGCAATACAGGGCTACCAAGCGACGAATGATGTTGCTATACGTTGTCCTCTCTGCACACCGAACAGACCGTTGTCACAGACCATACGATTCTTTTTATAACAGATATGGTCTATGGCGATCGTCAGTCCGGTATGTACAAATTTTTTTCCACACAAAGGCTGCTTCTGTTGTATATCTCTGTTATTGTCGTAATAGTAATTATAGTCGTAAACCTGTCGATACATTTGATGTTGCTTTCATCGACTTTTACCGTGTCTATGACTTTGCGTGTATAGTGAAAATGCACTTGGGTTGAATAGCTGTATGCGGTTCATATAAAAATCAGGACACTTGCATACCTATATTTAGTCCATGTGGGATAGTTGAGGTAATGTGTAAGTGACCCATACTCACCTAAGATTAATAACAGTTTGGCGTTGAGTTGTGACGTCCATGTCCGACATGAACCTCACATCTCGGATAAGATATGAGCATTAGCCTTTCAATTTTTTCGTCAATTATTCATACACGCATGTATAAATCCAGACATCATTCGAGGATCCCGTGTTTGACAAACGGAACAAGAATTATCATGATCACCCATATTATGACTAATTCAGTTCTTTCTGTTCAAGTTTCTAGCGATAGTGTCTAGAATATATACGTCATACAGTTAAAAGTATACTATTGGCTGGAGAAATATATATAATGCCTGATCTACCATTACCTGCTTTGAAGACACTGGAGATTCGAGAACTCGTTTCCGATGAGGAAATTTTAGCAGCTTCGCCGTAGACCGTGTAACCCTGATTTTAGAAGACCATCTCATCAACAGTGAAATGCGTAATAGATTAATTGTAATTGCGGAACAGGATGAATACAAGAGTGTACACCTAAATTTCCATAATTGGCGATGCAGATTCAATGTTGATTCCCAGCATCACGGGGTATATAATCAACTTGTCTATGGGTATTGTACACTGAGATCGCATTGTACAACTTTGTCAGTGTCCTATGATGGAGTATGGTAGATTCTGCGTATATCATCGACATTTCATCCAATAACCGTCTGATTCAGTCAGTTTGCAGGATCACCGGCCTAAAAGAGACCATACTCGATTATTTGGTACACAAGTCAGTTGGAAGTGACGTGTAGCTAAAATCGTTATCTTTTGCCTCAGTGCAGGGCTAGCCTTAAATGAATAATGTAGCTATTTGTTGTCCTCTCTGCACTCCGAACAGATCGTTGTCACAGACCATACGATTCTTTTTATAACAGATATAGTCTGTGACTACTGTCAGTCCGGTAAGTACTAATCTATTTTCACGTAAAGAGAGCTTTTTAGTATATTGCTGATATTGTTCTGATTGCATATTTGATATAAGATTTAACGCAGTACTGCAAACAGAACGGTTGCGTTGCAAATTTTCTGTCACATATATGGTAGACCAAGTCGAGACAGTGGTACCGCGTATGTCATACCACAATGAAGTCTTGGTCTACTGCCTCACGTATAGCTTACTCAATTACTACTTTGGTGAATTTGAATAACATTTACCTAGAAACTTATTAATATATTGCACTAGTCAGTACGAAACGTCATATTAGTTGTCTCCTGTTACGTAGAAAAGCATAAGCTGATCCCGAAGCTGCCTCTCGGATTCGCAGTTGTATCCACAATCCATATGTTAACATATCCGTTGTGATTGTTTTATACACACATCGTTCATGGCAACACATGGATCGTAAGACTACAGATTCCATTAAACAATCTAGTTAGGCCTGATGATACATTTGTTGTTTATTTTATAGACACTTACCACGGCTACTTTGCGTACAAAGTGAAAATACACTTGAGGTTGAATAACTCTATGCGGTTCATTTGAAAATGAGGGCACTTGTATAACTATATGTAGTCCATGTGGCACAGTTGAGGTAATGTTTAAGTGACCCATACTCACCTAAAATTAAAAACAGTTTGGCGTCGAGTTGCGACGTCCACGTCCGTCATGAACCTCACATCTCGGATAAGATATGAGCATTAGCCTTTCAATTTTTTCCTCTATTATTCCTATACGCATGTATCAATCCATACAACAATAGAAGATTCGCGTGTTTGACAATCGGAACAAGAATCATCATGATCACCCATATTAGGACTAATTCGGTTCTTTCGGATCAAGTTTCTAGCGATTAGTGCCTAGAATATATACGTCATAGTTTCAAAAGTGTACTATTGGTTAGAGAAATATATATAATACCTGATCTACTATTACTTACTTTGAAGACACTGGAGATTCGGGAGCTCGTTTCCGATGAGGAATTTATAGCAGCTTCGCCGTAGACCGATTGCCCCTGGTTTTAGAAGACCATCTCATTAACAGTTGAATACGTAATAGATTAATTGTAATTGCAGAACAGGATGAAAACAAGAGTGTACACTAAAATTACCATAATTCACGACGTAGAGTAACTGTTGATTCCCAGGAACACGGGGTATATAATCAACTTGTCCATGGGTATCGTAGACTGCGATCTCATTGTACAACTTTTTCCGTGTCCTATGATGGAGTTTGGTAGATTCTGCGTATATCATCGATATTTCATCCAATAACCGTCTGTTTCAGTCAGTTTGCAGGATCACTGGCCTAAAAGAGACCATACTCGATTATTTGGTACACAAGTCAGTTGGAAGTGACGTGTAGCTAAAATCGTTATTTTCTGCCTCAGTGCAGGGCTACCAAGAGATGAATGATGTTGCTATAAGTAATCCTCTCTGCACTACGAACAGACCCTTGACACAGACCATACGATTCTTTATATAACGCATGTGTCCTATGGCAAGGGTTAGTCCGGTGAGTACAAATATTTTCCACAGAAAGGGAGCTTCTGTCGTACATCTCTGGTATTGTTCTAATTATATATTTAATATAAGATTTAACGCAGTACTGCATACAGAACGGTTGCGTTGCAAATTTTCTGTCACATATATGGTAGACCTAGTCGAGACAGTGATACCGCGTATGTCATACCACAATGAAGTCTTGGTCTACTGCCTCACGTATAGCTTACTCAATTACTACTTTGGTGAATTTGAATAACATTTACCTAGAAACTTATTAATATATTGCACTAGTCAGTACGAACGTCATATTAGTTGTCTCCTGTTACGTAGAAAAGCATAAGCTGATCCCGAAGCTGCCTCTCGGATTCGCAGTTGTATCCACAATCCATATGTTAACATGTCCGTTGTGATTGTTTTATACACACATCGTTCATGGCAACACATGGATCGTAAGATTACAGATTCCATTAAACAATCTAGTTAGGCCTGATGATACATTTGTTGTTTATTTTATAGACACTTACCACGGCTACTTTGCGTACAAAGTGAAAATACACTTGAGGTTGAATAACTCTATGCGGTTTATTTGAAAATGAGGGCACTTGCATAACTATACTTAGTCCTTGTGGGATAGTTCATGTGATACGTAAGTGACCCATACTCACCTAAGATTAAAAACAGTTTGGCGTCGAGTTGCGACGTCCACGTCCGTCATGAACCTCACATCTGAGATAGGATATGCGCATTTGTCCTTCGATTTTTTCGTCATTTATTCATATACGCATGTATAAATCCATACAACAATAGAAGATTCGCGTGTTTGACAAACGGAACAAGAATCATCATGATCACCCATATTAGGACTAATTCGGTTCTTTCGGATCAAGTTTCTAGCGATAGTGCCTAGAATATATACGTCATAGTTTCAAAAGTGTACTATTGGCTAGAGAAATATATATAATACCTGATCTACTATTACTTACTTTGAAGACACTGGAGATTCGAGAGCACGTTTCGGATGAGAAAATTTTAGCAGCTTCGCCGTAGACCGTGTGCCCCTGATTTTAGAAGCCCATCTCATCAACAGTAAAATGCGTAATAGATTAATTGTAATTGCGGAACAGGATGAAAACAAGAGTGTACACTAAAATTACCATAATTCACGACGTAGAGTCACTGTTGATTCCCAGGAACACGGGGTATATAATCAACTTGTCCATGGGAATCGTACACTGCGATCGCATTGTATAACTTTGTCCGTGTCCTATGATGGTGTTTGGTAGATTCTGCGTATATCATCGATATTTCATCCAATAACCGTCTGCTTCAGTCAGTTTGCAGGATCACTGGCCTAAAAGACAATATACTCGATTAGTCGGTACTCAAGTCAGTTGGAAGTGAGTGTGGCTAAAATCGTTCTTATTGCGGCAATGTGGGGCTACCAAGCGACGAATGATGTTGCTATACGTTGTCTTCTCTGCACACCGAACAGACCGCTGTCACAGACCATACAATTCTTTCTATAACAGATATAGTCTATGGCGACGGTTAGTCCAGTAAGTACAAATATTTTTCCACACAAAGCCAGCTTCTGTTGTATATCTCTGTTATTGTCGTAATAGCATTCATAGTCGTTAACCTGTCGATACTGATTTCATCGACTTTTACCGTGTCTATGACTTTACGTATATAGTGTAAATGCACTTGGGTTGAATAACTGTATACGGTTCATTTGAAAATGAGGGCACTTGCAAAACTATATTTAGTGTATGTAGGTTAGTTCATGTAATGTGTAAGTGACCCATACTCACCTAAAATTAAATAGCGTTTGGCGTTGAGTTGCGACGGCCTTGTCCGTCATGGACCTCACATCTCAGATAGGATATGAGCATTTGCCCTTCGATTTTTTCGTCAATTATTCATATACGCATATATAAATCCACATAACCATAGAATTTCTCGTGTTTGACAAACGGAACAAGAATCATCATGATCACCCATATTAGGACTAATTCAGTTCTTTCTGTTCAAGTTTCTAGCGATAGTGTCTAGAATATATACGTCATAGTTTCAAAAGTGTACTATTGGCTAGAGAAATATATATAATGCCTGATCTACCATTACCTGCTTTGAAGACACTGGAGATTCGAGAGCTCGTTTCCGATGAGGAAATTTTAGCAGCTTCGCCGTAGACCGTGTGCCCCTGATTTTAGAAGCCCATCTCATCCAGAGTTAATTGCGTAATAGATTAATTGTAATTGCGCAATAGAATGAAGATAAGTTTGCACGCCTAAATTTCCATAATTGGCGATGCAGATTCACTGTTGATTCCCAACAACACGGGGTACATAATCAAGTTGTCCATGGGAATTGTACACTGAGATCGCATTGTACAACTTTGTCTGTGTCCTATAAAAGATTATGGTAGATTCTGCGTATATCATCGACATTTCATCCAATAACCATCTTCTTCAGTCAGTTTGCAGGATCGCTGGCTGCAAAACAATTGCAATAATCTTTTATTAAAATTTGAAAAATTAACTAAATTTAAACGAGTTATAGCTTACTGTTCGCGTTTTATTAATAACACTCGAAATTCTAATCAGATAAAGAAATATTGTGGTCCATTTTTATGTTCGGAAATAAATAATGCTTTGAATATCATTTTAAAAATTATACAATCGGAATCCTTTCCTCACGAGATGCAAGCCCTGTCAAATAATCAATCGATTAAACAGACTAGCTGCTTAAGCAATTTAAATCCATTCCTTGACAAAGGTATTACAAGAGTGGGGGGAAGGTTAAAAAATGCAAATATTTCAGAAGAGCAAAGACATCCAATTGTCTTACCAAAAAATCATTTTATAACAAAGGTAATTATTCGCGAAGAACATCTGAGATTGATGCACGCCGGAGTCAATGCCACGTTGTACGGTGTCCGCGAAAAATACTGGCCGATCGATGGCCGAAATACCACGCGACACATTGTACGACAATGTGTAGAATGTTTTCGATCAAAACCTCGGGAAATTGAATATTTAATGGGTGATCTACCTAAACAAAGACTCGAGGACAGTCATCCCTTTCTTAATGTGGGCACTGACTATTGTGGGCCTTTTTTCACAAAGGAACATCGTCGTCGGAATCTCACAAAAATTAAAACATACGTAGCCGTTTTCGTGTGCATGACCACCAATGCTGTTCATTTAGAATTAGCTAACGATTTAACTACGGAGGCCTTCATAGGCTATCTTAAACGCTTCTTTTCGCGTCGCGGTGTAGCGAAGTCTATCTCTTCAGACAACGCAAAAAATTTTGTAGGCGCGAACATAGTCTTACGGGAATTGATGACTCAAATTAACGACATAGAAAAGAATACCGAGATTCAACATTTTTTAACCAATAACGGAGTTGAATGGCACTTTATTCCCCCAAGAGCACCGCATTTTGGTGGATTGTGGGAAGCCGCCGTTAAATCATTTAAAAATCATTTCACAAGAGTTGCCGGTAATGCTCTTTTCACCTATGAACAATTACACACGTATGTAGTGGAAATAGAGGCAATCCTCAATTCTCGTCCCCTGACTCCCCTATCATCAGATCCTAATGACCTGCTTCCCTTAACACCTGGTCACTTTATTATTGGTCGCTCTATGACGAGCTTACCCCAAAAGGACTTACGTAATGTCCCAGCAAATCGTTTGAATTGTTGGGAACTTGCGCAACAGATGCGACATCATTTTTGGGATCGCTGGCACAAGGAATACCTCAACGAGATGATCACTCGCAGCAAATGGAAATCTGCGACTAGTCAAGATAACATCAAACTCGGCACTGTAGTCGTAGTAAAGGATGACAACCTCGCACCAATGAATTGGAAGTTAGCTCGCATCGAGTCCACGCATCCTGAAGAAGACGGCATAGTCCGAACAGTTACTATTAAGAGTGCATCCGGCACATATAAACGCGCTTTAAAATATTTATATCCATTACCGATTTATTCTTAACGTAATTAGTATATGAAATGTTAAATGTAACTCGTCATAAATTACCAAATACGTTTACATAACCTAATTCTTTAATAATATTGTACAATAGAATTTATGTAATTTTCTTCATTAATTTTTTTTTTTTGAACGCAGTCGTTCAAGGGGGCCGGCTTGTTTCTGCGCGTCTTATATTTATATTTATTAGTTGGAATTTTCTGTATTTTCCCATTCGAGTCTACAGACCACCTTAGACAATATTATATTATATTCAATAGTAACGCTAAAACAAGTTCATACGCGTAGTATAGGAATAAGCAGGTCTGCACAATAAGCCTTCAGCGCCCTAAAGGATTCATGCTAATCACCTTTACTCGCCGATACAACGTTACCAATCCTTTATGGTAAAGGTATTAAAGGGAGACTTCTTGGAATTTCGGAAGGTTTCCCCCTTCCTTACTCTACCAGCAAGCATCATGTAATTCGATAAATAATAATAGTTAGTTCTTCACAGATAGTCAAGCAATTCATACACGCTTGAATCTACCGTCGCGCAGTTACCCTGTTGTAATCTACTCACCTATTATTTGCGAAATTGTGCGAATAAATTGTTATTCTAGTTTAAAATTTAAAAACTTTAGTGAATTTTATTCCTCACCTCAAAACAATGGTCTATGGCGAAAGATAGTCCGGTAAGTACAAATTTTTTTCCACGCAAAGGCTGCTTCTGTTGTATATCTCTGTTATTGTCGTAATAGCATTCATAGACGTAAACCTGTCGATACAACTGATATTGCTTTCATCGACTTTTACCGTGTCTATGACTTTGCGTATATAGTGAAAATGCACTTGAGGTTGAATAACTGTATGTGGTTCATTTGAAAATGAGGGCACTTGTATAACTATATGTAGTCCATGTGGGATAGTTGAGGTAATGTCTAAGTGACCCAAACTCACCTAAGATTAAAAACAGTTTGGCGTCGAGTTGCTACGTCCACGTCCGTCATGAACTTGCATCGTATACGCATGTATCAATCCATACAACAGTAAAGGATTCGTGTTTTTGACAAACGGAACAAGAATCATCATGAACACCCATATTAGGACTAATTCGGTTCTTTCGGATCAAGTTTCTAGCGATTAGTGCCTAGAATATATACGTCATAGTTTCAAAAGTGTACTATTGGCTAGAGAAATATATATAATACCTGATCTACTATTACTTACTTTGAAGACACTGGAGATTCGGGAGCTCGTTTCCGATGAGGAATTTATAGCAGCTTCGCCGTAGACCGATTGCCCCTGATTTTAGAACACCATCTCATTAACAGTTGAATACGTAATAGATTCATTGTAATTGCAGAACAGGATGAAAATAAGAGTGTACACTAAAATTACCATAATTCACGACGTAGAGTCACTGTTGATTCCCAGGAACACGGGGTATATAATCAACTTGTCCATGGGAATCGTACACTGCGATCGCATTGTATAACTTTGTCCGTGTCCTATGATGGTGTTTGGTAGATTCTGCGTATATCATCGATATTTCATTCAATAACCGTCTGCTTCAGTCAGTTTGCATGATGACTGGCCTAAAAGAGAATATAATCGATTAGTTGGTACTCAAGTCAGTTGGAAGTGAGTGTGGCTAAAATCGTTCTTATTGCGGCAATGTGGGGCTACCAAGCGACGAATGATGTTGTTATACGTTGTCCCGTATGTACACTGAACAGACCTTTTTCAGAGACCATACGATTCTTTCTATAACAGATATGGTCTATGGCGATCGTCAGTCCGGTAAGTACAAATTTTTTTCCACACAAAGGCTGCTTCTGTTGTATATCGCTGTTTTTGTCGTAATAGTAATTATAGTCGTAAACCTGTCGATACATTTATTGTTGCTTTCATCGACTTTTACCGTGTCTATGACTTTGCGTGTATAGTGAAAATGCACTTGGGTTGAATAGCTGTATGCGGTTCATATAAAAATGAGGACACTTGCATACCTATATTTAGTCCATGTGGGATAGTTGAGGTAATGTCTAAGTGACCCATACTCACCTAAAATTAAATGGAGTTTGGCGTTGAGTCGCGACGTCCATGAACCTCACATATCAGATACGATATGAGCTTTTGCCTTTCGATTTTTTCGTCTATTATTCGTATATGCATGTATCAATCCATACAACAGTAGAGGATTCGCGTTTTTGACAAACGGAACAAGAATCATCATGATCACCCATATTAGGACTAATTCGGTTCTTTCAGATCAAGTTTCTAGCGATAGTGTCTAGAATATATACGTCATAGTTTCAAAAGTGTACTATTGGCTAGAGAAATATATATAATGCCTGATCTACCATTGCATGCTTTGAAGACACTGGAGATTTGAGAGCTCGATTCCGATGAGGAAATTTTAACAGCTTAGCTCTAGACCGTGTGCCCCTGATTTTAGAAGCCCATCTCATCCAGAGTTAATTGCGTAATAGATTAATTGTAATTGCGCAATAGAATGAAGATAAGTTTGCACGCCTAAATTTCCATAATTGGCGATGCAGATTCACTGTTGATTCCCAACAACACGGGGTACATAATCAACTTGTCCATGGGAATTGTACACTGAGATCGCATTGTACATCTTTGTCTGTGTCCTATAAAAGATTATGGTAGATTCTGCGTATATCATCGATGTTTCATCCAATAACCGTCTGCTTCAGTCAGTTTGCATGATGACTGGCCTAAAAGAGAATATAATCGATTAGTTGGTACTCAAGTCAGTTGGAAGTGAGTGTGGCTAAAATCGTTCTTATTGCGGCAATGTGGGGCTACCAAGCGACGAATGATGTTGTTATACGTTGTCCCGTATGTACACTGAACAGACCTTTTTCAGAGACCATACGATTCTTTCTATAACAGATATGGTCTATGGCGAAAGGCAGTCCGGTAAGTACAAATTTTTTTCCACGCAAAGGCTGCTTCTGTTGTATATCTCTGTTATTGTCGTAATAGTGTTTATAATCGTAAACCTGTCGATACATTTGATATTGCTTTCATCGACTTTTACCGTGTCTATGACTTTGCATATATAGTGAAAATACACTTGCGGTTGAATCACTGTATGCGGTTCATTTGAAAATGAGGGCACTTGGATAGCTATACTTAGTCCTTGTGGGATAGTTCATGTGATGTGTAAGTGACCCATACTCACCTAAAATTAAATAAAGTTTGGCGTTGAGTTGCGACGGCCATGTCCGTCATGGACCTCACATCTCAGATAGGATATGAGCATTTGCCCTTCGATTTTTTCGTCAATTATTCATATACGCATGTATAAATCCATACAACAGTAGAGGATTTGCGTTTTTGACAAACGGAACAGGAATCATCATGATCACCCTTATTAGGACTAATTCGGTTCTTTCTGTACAAGTTTCTAGCCATAGTGTCTAGAATATATACGTCATAGTTTAAAAAGTGTACTATTGGCTATAGAAATATATATAATGCCTGATCTACCATTACATGCTTTGAAGACACTGGAGATTCGGGAGCTCGATTCCGATGATTGGCGATGCAGATTCACTGTTGATTCCCAACAACACGGGGTACATAATCAACTTGTCCATGGGAATCGTACACTGCGATCGCATTGTATAACTTTGTCCGTGTCCTATGATGGTGTTTGGTAGATTCTGCGTATATCATCGATATTTCATCCAATAACCGTCTGCTTCAGTCAGTTTGCAGGATCACTGGCCTAAAAGACAATATACTCGATTAGTCGGTACTCAAGTCAGTTGGAAGTGAGTGTGGCTAAAATCGTTCTTATTGCGGCAATGTGGGGCTACCAAGCGACGAATGATGTTGCTATACGTTGTCTTCTCTGCATACCGAACAGACCGCTGTCACAGACCATACAATTCTTTCTATAACAGATATAGTCTATGGCGACGGCTAGTTCAGTAAGTACAAATATTTTTGCACACAAAGCCAGCTTCTGTTGTATATCTCTGTTATTGTCGTAATAGCATTCATAGTCGTTAACCTGTCGATACTGATTTCATCGACTTTTACCGTGTCTATGACTTTACGTATATAGTGTAAATGCACTTGGGTTGAATAACTGTACACGGTTCATTTGAAAATGAGGGCACTTGCATAACTATACTTAGTCCTTGTGGGATAGTTCATGTTATACGTAAGTGACCCATACTCACCTAAGATTAAAAACAGTTTGGCGTCGAGTTGCGACGTCCACGTCCGTCATGAACCTCACATCTCATATATGATATAAGCTTTTGCCTTTCGATTTTTTCGTCTATTATTCGTATATATATGTATCAATCCATACAACAACAGAAGATTCGCGTGTTTGACAAGCGGAACAAGAATCATCATGATCACCCATATTAGGACTAATTAGGTTCTTTCGGATCAAGTTTCTAGCGATAGTGCCTAGAATATATACGTCATAGTTTCAAAAGTGTACTATTGGCTAGAGAAATATATATAATACCTGATCTACTATTACTTACTTTGAAGACACTGGAGATTCGAGAGCACGTTTCGGATGAGAAAATTTTAGCAGCTTCGCCGTAGACCGTGTGCCCCTGATTTTAGAAGCCCATCTCATCAACAGTAAAATGCGTAATAGATTAATTGTAATTGCGGAACAGGATGAAAACAAGAGTGTACACTAAAATTACCATAATTCACGACGTAGAGTCACTGTTGATTCCCAGGAACACGGGGTATATAATCAACTTGTCCATGGGAATCGTACACTGCGATCGCATTGTATAACTTTGTCCGTGTCCTATGATGGTGTTTGGTAGATTCTGCGTATATCATCGATATTTCATCCAATAACCGTCTGCTTCAGTCAGTTTGCAGGATCACTGGCCTAAAAGACAATATACTCGATTAGTCGGTACTCAAGTCAGTTGGAAGTGAGTGTGGCTAAAATCGTTCTTATTGCGGCAATGTGGGGCTACCAAGCGACGAATGATGTTGCTATACGTTGTCTTCTCTGCACACCGAACAGACCGTTGTCACAGACCATACGATTCTTTTTATAACAGATATGGGTCTATGGCGATTGTCAGTCCGGTAAGTACAAATATTTTTTCCACACAAAGGCTGCTTCTGTTGTATATCTCTGTTATTGTCGTAATAGTAATTATAGTCGTAAACCTGTCGATACATTTGATGTTGCTTTCATCGACTTTTACCGTGTCTATGACTTTGCGTGTATAGTGAAAATGCACTTGGGTTGAATAGCTGTATGCGGTTCATATAAAAATGAGGACACTTGCATACCTATATTTAGTCCATGTGGGATAGTTGAGGTAATGTCTAAGTGACCCATACTCACCTAAAATTAAATGGAGTTTGGCGTTGAGTCGCGACGTCCATGAACCTCACATATCAGATACGATATGAGCTTTTGCCTTTCGATTTTTTCGTCTATTATTCGTATATGCATGTATCAATCCATACAACAGTAGAGGATTCGCGTTTTTGACAAACGGAACAAGAATCATCATGATCACCCATATTAGGACTAATTCGGTTCTTTCAGATCAAGTTTCTAGCGATAGTGTCTAGAATATATACGTCATAGTTTCAAAAGTGTACTATTGGCTAGACAAATATATATAATGCCTGATCTACCATTGCATGCTTTGAAGACACTGGAGATTTGAGAGCTCGAGTCCGATGAGGAAATTTTAACAGCTTAGCTCTAGACCGTGTGCCCCTGATTTTAGAAGCCCATCTCATCAACAGTTAATTGCGTAATAGATTAATTGTAATTGCGGAACAGGATGAAAACAAGAGTGTACACTAAAATTACCATAATTGATGATGTAGACTCACTGCTGATTCCCAGCAACACGGGGTACATAATCAACTTGTCCATGGGAATTGTACACTGAGATCGCATTGTACATCTTTGTCTGTGTCCTATAAAAGATTATGGTAGATTCTGCGTATATCATCGACATTTCATCCAATAACCGTCTGCTTCAGTCAGTTTGCAGGATCACTGGCCTAAAAGAGACTATACTCGATTAGTTGGTACACAAGTCAGTTGGAAGTGACGTGTAGCTAAAATCGTTATCTTTTGCCTCAGTGCAGGGCTAGCCATAGATGAATAATGTAGCTATTTGTTGTCCTCTCTGCACTCCGAACAGACCGTTGTCACAGACCATGCGATTCTTTTTATAACAGATATAGTCTGTGACTACTGTCAGTCCGGTAAGTACTAATCTATTTTCACGTAAAGAGAGCTTTTTAGTATATTGCTGGTATTGTTCTGATTGCATATTTGATATAAGATTTAACGCAGTACTGCAAACAGAACGGTTGCGTTGCAAATTTTCTCTCACATATATGGTAGACCAAGTCGAGACAGTGGTACCGCGTATGTCATACCACAATGAAGTCTTGGTCTACTGCCTCACGTATAGCTTACTCAATTACTACTTTGGTGAATTTGAATAACATTTACCTAGAAGCTTATTAATATATTGCACTAGTGAGTACGAACGTCATATTAGTCAGTTGGAAGTTATGTAGCTAAACTCGTTATCTTTTGCGTTAGTCCAAGGCTACCCAGAGACAAATAATGTTCCTATACGTTGTCATCTCTGCACTACGAACAGACCCTTGACACAGACCATACGATTCTTTCTATAACGCATATGTTCTATGGCGAGCATCAGTCCGGTAAGTACAAATTTTTTTCCACACAAAGGCTGCTTCTGTTGTATATCGCTGTTATTGTCGTAATGATATTTATAGTCATAACCCTGTCGATACATTTGATATTGCTTTCATCGACTTTTACCGTGTCTATGACTTTACGTATATAGTGTAAATGCACTTGGGTTGAATAACTGTACACGGTTCATTTGAAAATGAGGGCACTTGCATAACTATACTTAGTCCTTGTGGGATAGTTCATGTTATACGTAAGTGACCCATACTCACCTAAGATTAAAAACAGTTTGGCGTCGAGTTGCGACGTCCGCGTCCGTCATGAACCTCACATCTCATATACGATATAAGCTTTTGCCTTTCGATTTTTTCGTCTATTATTCGTATATGTATGTATCAATCCATACAACAACAGAAGATTCGCGTGTTTGACAAGCGGAACAAGAATCATCATGATCACCCATATTAGGACTAATTAGGTTCTTTCGGATCAAGTTTCTAGCGATAGTGCCTAGAATATATACGTCATAGTTTCAAAAGTGTACTATTGGCTAGAGAAATATATATAATACCTGATCTACTATTACTTACTTTGAAGACACTGGAGATTCGAGAGCACGATTCGGATGAGAAAATTTTAGCAGCTTCGCCGTAGACCGTGTGCCCCTGATTTTAGAAGCCCATCTCATCAACAGTAAAATGCGTAATAGATTAATTGTAATTGCGGAACAGGATGAAAACAAGAGTGTACACTAAAATTACCATAATTCACGACGTAGAGTCACTGTTGATTCCCAGGAACACGGGGTATATAATCAACTTGTCCATGGGAATCGTACACTGCGATCGCATTGTATAACTTTGTCCGTGTCCTATGATGGTGTTTGGTAGATTCTGCGTATATCATCGATATTTCATCCAATAACCGTCTGCTTCAGTCAGTTTGCAGGATCACTGGCCTAAAAGACAATATACTCGATTAGTCGGTACTCAAGTCAGTTGGAAGTGAGTGTGGCTAAAATCGTTCTTATTGCGGCAATGTGGGGCTACCAAGCGACGAATGATGTTGCTATACGTTGTCTTCTCTGCACACCGAACAGACCGTTGTCACAGACCATACGATTCTTTTTATAACAGATATGGTCTATGGCGATTGTCAGTCCGGTAAGTACAAATTTTTTTCCACACAAAGGCTGCTTCTGTTGTATATCTCTGTTATTGTCGTAATAGTAATTATAGTCGTAAACCTGTCGATACATTTGATGTTGCTTTCATCGACTTTTACCGTGTCTATGACTTTGCGTGTATAGTGAAAATGCACTTGGGTTGAATAGCTGTATGCGGTTCATATAAAAATGAGGACACTTGCATACCTATATTTAGTCCATGTGGGATAGTTGAGGTAATGTCTAAGTGACCCATACTCACCTAAAATTAAATGGAGTTTGGCGTTGAGTCGCGACGTCCATGAACCTCACATATCAGATACGATATGAGCTTTTGCCTTTCGATTTTTTCGTCTATTATTCGTATATGCATGTATCAATCCATACAACAGTAGAGGATTCGCGTTTTTGACAAACGGAACAAGAATCATCATGATCACCCATATTAGGACTAATTCGGTTCTTTCAGATCAAGTTTCTAGCGATAGTGTCTAGAATATATACGTCATAGTTTCAAAAGTGTACTATTGGCTAGAGAAATATATATAATGCCTGATCTACCATTGCATGCTTTGAAGACACTGGAGATTTGGGAGCTCGAGTCCGATGAGGAAATTTTAGCAGCTTCGCCGTAGACCGTGTGCCCCTGATTTTAGAAGCCCATCTCATCAACAGTAAAATGCGTAATAGATTAATTGTAATTGCGGAACAGGATGAAAACAAGAGTGTACACTAAAATTACTATATAAGTAGTATATTGCTGGTATTGTTCTGATTGCATATTTGATATAAGATTTAACGCAGTACTGCAAACAGAACGGTTGCGTTGCAAATTTTCTGTCACATATATGGTAGACCAAGTCGAGACAGTGGTACCGCGTATGTCATACCACAATGAAGTCTTGGTCTACTGCCTCACGTATAGCTTACTCAATTACTACTTTGGTGAATTTGAATAACATTTACCTAGAAACTTATTAATATTATGACGAGTGGTCGTCCTCCTGGGATAAATAAAATAATTCGTTAATAGATTTCACTAATACATACTTGAAATCGGGTGACGAGCAAGATAGGACATTGCATCGCTGCAGGTTAACAAACAATTAAACTTAATTCCCAGCTAATAACAAAATTTATTTGATTTGTTGAAGAAAACACTGGGGAGAATCAGCTGGTGACAGTAAACAGAGATAGCTGCAAGTAAGGTGCAAGTACATGGATGCGACTATAGGAAAATATGTCGAGGACCAATCAAGTAGTCTCTTTTTGCTCACCAGGAGGCGAATAGTAATCCTCCCCAGGGATTAGAATTTAATAGAAATGTCGAGATTGTTCCGTCTTTGTCTTCTTTATCGTGATAATCTAAATATAGTTCGAGTATATATATACCGTGCGTAGTTATTATTTTCCTTACCCGAATTTTTGGTATAGTCAAGTATTGGCTATTGAATAGAGAGAGAGAGAGAATAAAAGACGATTTTTGGAGGATAGTTTATTGATAACTATTGATTGATTTATTACGATAATTGATAAATTTTTACTAAATTATTTGGAATTTTTTTTTTATATTTTTTGAGAATTTTGGTGGTGTTTTCTTTCTTCTTATGATATAGAAAAGTAACAAGCCTTTAAATAGTCGCGCGGCCGGATAATTGATGGTAACGCCCTCTTTTCTTAAATTGGCGGGAACAATAGTGTATTCTTGCTAAATGTACGAGACAAGGATAATACTATTGCCTAATATGCATAACAAAGATGCTAGATGGATTTTAGAGGGAAAATCGAGTTTCCGAGCCGATGAAAAGCGGGACACACACTGACTTGTCACTCGTCGCCCGATCTCGAAAAGGGAAGGAACCATACTGAAAAGTTGAGGCTCAGACCATTTTATTTTTTTTATTTTCGGAGATTAGGATTACATTCCAAAATAAATTAAAGAAGGTGCGTGGGCCGGGAACGTAGAGTTGTTTTATTGTTTAAAGTATTATTATTTTCATTTGGCATTGCTGGTGAGTTTTTTTGTTATTTTTGTACTGTCTTCTCTCTCTCTCTCTCTAATAGCCGGTGGACCAGAATTAGTGATATTTCGAGATTCGTAAATTTCCTTTTAGCTCGGGATTTTCCTTTTTCAGGTTGATGCAGTTAAATCGAGATGTTGTATAGATTGTTTATTTTTTTTTTTGAGATGTTCGTGATTTCCCGGGTATACAATTTAGTCGAGTCGAGTTAAATTGTTAAATTTGATATCTCCGTAGATATCGGCTAAACGTCTTTTTGTTACACACCCGTATTGGAGAATTTGTAGAATCACTATATTTTTTTTTTTTTAATAAATGTTGTTATAAATTAAATTTAATTAACGGTGTAAGTTATTTCAATTGAACCCCCTTACATTGGTGAATTCGCAATTTGCACGCGACGCGCCTAGGGTAGAGGTGATCGGGAAAATAAAATTTTAAATTTGTATCTGTTTAATATTCAATTATTTAAACTTTTGTGATCCCACGTCACAAATTGCATCCCTTGTGGGGAATTGACTGTTTTTGTAGGTCGAGATATATTTTCTTGCAGGAGCAGCAGTTCCAGGAATTTTGGCAGAGAGAAAGAGAGAGAGTAGTTAGAATAATTTTTTTTTGTGTTATTATTGTAATTCCTCAATAATTATCGCGGTATGTACAACTTGTGAATTATTTGTGTATAATTTATTGTTTTAGAACTTATTTGACAAATTCACGTTTTGGCGGCAAAACCGCCATTTTGTTGTTCTGTGGAGAGCCTTTTTCCCTCCCTTTAGTAGAAAGTCGGCCATTTTAGATAGGATTTAGAGTTTTAGCGCGTAGTTATTGCAAGAGGAAATTATTCTTGATTTATTGTGTGAAGATTTTGAAGATTTTAAGAAGATTCATTCGCAGCGTTATCGAGATATTTCGCGAGTTTTTTTTTTCAGCTCGCGAGTGTCGAGATATTTCGCGTTTTCAGCTCTACCATAAGATCCTCCTTTCATCACTTTCAAGAATATTTTTTTTTTTTCTTTTCTTCTTTCGAGATATCCGATATTTGAAATTTATTCGCGGGTGTTGAAATTTTACCATTATCGAGATATTCGCGTGTGTCGAGATATTTCGGGTTTACAGAAACATCATACCAGAAGTATCACCAAATTACGAATAATAAGGATTCACGCGAGTGTCGAGATTTTGCCGTTCAAATTAACCAATTTTTTTTTTTTTTTTTTCTTCGCGAGTGTCGAGATAATTATAATTTTCTAGGTTCTGATTTGCTACAAAAAAAAAAAAATCGAGATACCATTTTTTTCAAGACTCAAGAATTATAAGGATTAACCAATGGAGACATAAAATATAGGAACATAAATAATTTTACGAAGGATTTTATCATTGGATTTATTTCTTATTAGGCAATATATTGTATTTAGTGGGTAAAATCCTTAGTAAGCGAATTGAGGTTAGTTATTTGGTAGGCTAGGCGTAATAAAAGTGTAAAAGGATAGGGGGAAAAGGCCGACTCCTCCACAGAATTAATTTTTTTTTGGTCCTTCCTATACGACTATCGACAAATTTTATTTTTTTTTTCTTTCTTTGTTGACTGCGACAGTTTCCCAATTCGAGAGTTAGTGGTTAAATTTCTAATTCGAGATATTAAAAGTTATATTAAGTTGGTTTAAGTTGGTGTAATTTTTTTTTATTTATTTTCGTGTGGGCACAAAATTTTTTTTTGTGTTGTTTAACAGTTTTTTTTTTCCTGTAAAGTCGAGATAAATACATTAAAATACTTGGTTTCTTTTCTGTTACTAGTTTCCGAATTGTGCATCGAGATATTTGGGATATTAGAATCGAGTTATTTACTTGGTTGTTAGTATTCTGATACAACATGGAGGATTATGCCGTTTTAATGAGCCGATATCTAGATAGTTCGAGAGAATTACGTTCAATTGTTAGGGGACAATTGTTAGACGTCCTGCATCGGAAATTCGGGATGAATTGAACCTGTTAGGTTTAAGTTCGGTCGGATCCGATCGAGTTTTGGCGGAGCGACTATTTAGGGCGAATGTTAGGGCCGCAGGTCTACACGAAGATGTCCCGTGGTATCCTTCGGTGGATGATTTAGGGGATCAGGCGTCAGTGGTAGATTCTCCGCCGATTTGGTCAGGAAATATAGAAGACCAATCGATTGCTGAAGGAAACGTTGGCGATTCGGTACTAACATTGGACCCGAATCCTCAAGCGTTGGATTTATCTGTCGTTAGTAGGACTAATAGAGAGTTATTGCCCAGTCAGCATATGCCCTTACAAACTAGCCATAGGAATCCTCCTCCTAGAATTCTGATGAGTGTACCAAGTTTCGGGCCAAGCACGAACAATCAAATTTCGTCTACGTATACAGCGATTGGAGGTAATACAAATCTCGCCAGTTCGAATCGACCTGCCGTTTCTTTTGCTAGTCCGGTAGGACAGTCCAGTGGGACGGAAGAAGAGAGACCCCAATATCGAGTTCCAGTACCTCCAGAGTGGCGTGACCCGGCGATTTCGTTACCGTCAGTAGCTCCCAGAGTGTCGAGGAACCCCAATTCTTTAGTAAATGATTTTCGAGATGGAAATATCTATGACGACGAAACAGATTTAGACTTTAGCCATGGACCACATTTGCGTCGAGATTTTAGGCCTGCCCTATATCGAGCAT
>JACCIE010000176.1:0-81770 GCA_018906755.1 Sycophaga agraensis | reverse complement strand
TAAATATTAAAAATGAGAGACATTGTATTTAATCAATAATTCATAAATTATTTAATTTCAGCTTAAATGATGAATTTTTATTCCTTCGTCATAATATATGCTTATTTGCGAATAAATATTAAAAATGAAATATATTATATCTTCTGTCTATAGATTTTTATATAATCAATTATTTAAGAATGAATTAATTTACAGCTTAAATGATCAAATTTTATTCATTCATTATAATATATCCTGGATTACAAATAAATATTAAAAATGAAATAAATTGTATTTAATCAATAATTCATAAATTATTTAATTTCAGCTTAAATGATGAATTTTTATTACTTCGTCATAATATATGCAGGTTTGCGAATAAATATTATAAATGAAATAAATTATATCTGCTGTCTATAGAATTCTATATAATTAATTAATGAAAAATCAATTATTTTCAGCCTCAATGATCAATTTTTATTCCTTCATTATAATATTATCCTGGATTACAAATAAATTATATAAATGCAATAACATTATATCTTCTGTCTTATAGAATTTATATTTATAATAAATTATCTAAAATCAATTATGTTTTACTGCTTAAATGATTAATTTTATTCGTTCATTCTAATTATATGTTGGTTTGCTGCATATTATATTATAAATGAAATAATTATATTCTTCTGTCTATATGAATTTTATATAATTAATAATGAAAAAATCAATTATTTTTACAGCTTAGATGATCAATTTTTCTTCCTTCATTCTAATATATATATATTTTACAGCTTAAATGATTAATTTTTATTCCTTCATTATAATATATGTTGGTTTTGCGAATATATATTAAAAATGACATATATTATATCTTCTGTCTATAGAATTTTATATAATTAATTAATGAAATCAATTATTTTCCAGCTTAGATGATCAATTTTTCTTCCTTCTTTCTAATATATATATATTTTACAGCTTAAATGATTAATTTTTATTCGTTCATATAATATATGGTGGTTTTGCGAATATATATTAAAAATGAAATATATTATATCTTCTGTCTATAGAATTTTATATAATTAATTCATGAAAAATCAATTATTTTACAGCTTAGATGATCAATTTTTCTTCCTTCGTCTAATATATGCTTATTTGCGAATAAATATTAAAATGAAATATATTATATCTTCTGTCTAGAGAATTTTATATAATCAATTATTTAAAAATCAAGTGATTTATAGCTTAAATGATCAATTTTTATTCCTTTATTATAATATATGTTGGTTTGCAATTAATATTAAAAATGAAATAAATTATAACTTCTGTCTATAGATTTTTATATAATCAATTATTTAAGAATCATTAAATTTTCAGCTGAAATGATCAATTTTTTCTTCATTCATTATTGTTTAAAGCTGGTTGTGAATTTATTCACTTCTTCTGCCGTTCGCCAAGTAATATTGCACGGCTGGTTGAAATAATGTCAATGTAATGACAACACAATGTATTTAATTAACAAATACTTATTTATTAGAATGCGTACAGAGAAGTATTTATAAATGCTTAGCGGTCCTTCGGGCCGGATGCGTCAGGTAACGGGAGTTGTATAAAAGGGTCGGGGTCATAAATGATTACTCGGCCGTCTCGTACTTATATTGAGCATACTTAGAGTATACGCCAATGCGATAGTCTAATTACATTTAAGATGTTTTGCTGCTCCGGAACAAAAACATTTCGCTTTAGAGACAGAGTAATAAAATTTTGGGGAAATACGCGTTTTATTGTTTTAGTAGTATTTAATAGTAGTTCGGTGAGCCAGTTTTACTAAATTTAACCTTATGAATTTCTTAGGAAAAAAGAAAAGTATAAACGTACTTGTGAAATTCGAAATTAGAATAAATAGTAATAATGTATATTGTTAGGGCGTAACATGCCGCCCGCCATTGATTGCTTGCGATCAATAATAGAATAAAAATAAAACGATTAATATATATTACAATATACGTATTGTAAAAATTAAAATTAATTTAGTGTCTCTATTGGAAGGATAGCTATTTCTTGATTGATCGTTTATAGATCCCACTTGTAGTTTTGACACTAACAACGCGAATAACTCCATCTTCTCCTGGATGAACATCAACGATGCGCCCAAGTGACCAGCTTAGTGGAGGCAGGTTGTCCTCCTTCAAAAGAACCATAGATTCAATGGCTATTGTTGAATGTCGAATGTTGAATGTGAATGTCGCGTGGCCCCTTGTGGCAAAAAGCGCGTTTTATTTCTCGTTTATCTCGTTACCATGTAAATATGCGTTTATTTTTTCTAAGCTGTTACTGTTGCGTTACAGTTTGTATTTAATATTTTCATTTTCATCGCCATTGAACGATCGAGTTATTGTTGATTGTGGTTTATACTGTTGAGATTGTTTGTTTCGCGCTGAAATTATTATTGGTGTAAACGACCAGAGCAAATTTAAAGGGCAGATGCCGAGCTTTCTCGGTTTCTTGGAAATGTAAGGCCTTAGCCGAACGACTGTCAAATAGGGATAACCGGCGGAAATAGAAATGTATAGGCGAGGTTATGTGACTAATATGTATATATATATATATATATATATATATATGTATTTGCGTATTAATTATGTAAGCGAAAGATTGCTCTAAAAATATTGAGGCGAAAGAGTGCAGCGCGGTAATAGAATTTGAAGGTGCGAGTCCTCGCGGCCGAGTCGTCTGGTGGAAACGAGGTTCCACGCGCCCGCCTCGCGGCCTGGGGCGTGCGAACGAGGTCGGCGCCCCGAGACCGTTCTCGCCCCGTGAGTCTCTGTAGACCAAACGGCTCAGATCCGCGGAGATCCTGAAGGGGTTTGAGCTCACGGGGAAGTCGGTGGCCATGCGGCTCTAGCCGCCGAACGAGGTCGGCGACTTGGGCTGCCCCTGCGAGGATCTGTAAACCAAAATGGCTCAGGTCGATGGCGACTCTGATGATGGTTTGATCTCTCGTGGGGCGGTGGTCATGTGACTCAGATCGGCGATCGAGCTCGCCGTCTGGGATCATTTATTCCCTCGCTGAGACTGGTGAACCGTCTGGCTCGGGGTCGTCGAACGAGGTCGGCGGCTTCGGACGGTTGCGCCCTCGCGGGGGATGTGGGAGCCGCGAGCTTGGGTCATCGCATGGGGTCGATGATCTGAGGAGGTAGCGGCGAGACGACATAGGTGCGAGGACTATTATAAAGCCCGCAATTCCTAGAAAGGAAAGCCTGCGAGCCCCACAATTACGCAGGACGTGATCGGAGGTGGGGGGAAGCACCAAGCTATATAAGCGGCTGAATGTTTGGCAACAGCAGCTTTCGCCTCTCATCGTTTGAGGAGACAACTAAATTTGTAGCCTTGACAATATACAGTCGATTATTTAAATTACGAATCTGTTTTTTATTTGTTTCCCGAGCCCATCCTTTCCTTCCTCTACACTTAACAGCTATTTTGTCCTGATCGTACATGGATTTCCATTTGTTCCTGGGATTCAATTGATTCAAGTATTCGGCTTGCCATCTTTTCCAGAAATGTTGTTTTAGTTGTTTCAAGCGTTCCCAGTTGTTTAATCTATTGCTCGGTATCATGGAAATGTCTGTTTCCGGAATTGTCGTTAACAAATCACTGATTAAGAAATGGGCAGGAGTTAAAGCGAGGAGATCATTGGGATCGGATGAGATTGGCGTTAAAGGGCGAGAATTGAGAATGGCCTCTATTTCAATTACATGAGTATTGAATTCCTCATAGCTTAATAAGGCTTTACCTATTGTTTTGAAGAAATGTTTTTTAAAGGATTTTACGCCTGCTTCCCATAATCCCCCGAAGTGAGGTGATCTTGGAGGGATAAAATGCCAATTAATACCTTCATTTGTTAATGCGTTACCGATGGTGTTGTTAAAGTCATTTGATTGAACCAATGAATACAATTTTTTCAGCTCATTATTTGCTCCGGCGAAATTCGTTGCATTGTCAGAGTAAATATTTATACTTTTGCCTCTACGCGAAAAGAATCTTCTTAAGCTACTAAGAAACGCTTCTGTTGTTAAATCGCTTACGACTTCCAAATGAATTGCCTTTGTTGTGAAACATATAAATATCGCGACGTAAACCTTTATTTTCGCGCGATTTCGATGCATTTTTTCTTTTATATAAAATGGACCACAATAGTCGATTCCCGTATTTGCGAAACCCCTTGAAGTGTGAAATCTGTCTTTAGGTAAATTACCCATGATGTGATTTTGCTCGGACTTAGTGAATCTAAAACATTTGACGCATGAATGAATTATTCGGCGAACTGTTCCCTTACCACTTACCGGCCAATACTGATTACGGACTTGGTACAGTGTAGCTTGTATTCCCGCGTGATACAAATTAAGATGCTCGCGTCTAATTATCAAATCGGTTACATGATTAGTTTTGTGTAGTAATATGGGATGCTTTTCAGTTGTAAGATATATTTGCATGCTTTAATCTACCTCCTACTCGAATTATTTGATTTTTATCTAGAAAGGGTGCGAGAGATAATAAAGGGCTCTTACTGTTGATTGCGCGGTTCTGTTTTAATTCATTCAACTCGTTCGCGAATGTTTGTCCTTGAATAAACCTTATGATACAATTCGTCGCGTTTTGTAGTTCATCTACTGAAAGGAAGCTGCTGCATTTCTCACTGCCCTTTGTACAGTTTTTTGCAAATCTTAAGCAATAAGCGATAACACGAGTTAATTTTGTCACATTAGAAAATTTAGTTAAAAAATTACCGTCCAGTGTCACTGTATTTTTTAAAACAATTTGTTTGCGCATTCCGATTAGCGGTTCGTCGGGTATTGGAAGAACAGGCCATTCGCTGATATCTTTGACCAGCCAGTGTGGACCATGCTTCCATAAATCATTATTTAAAAAATTAGAAATTGATTGACCTCTGGAGGCAAAATCGGCTGGATTATCCTCGGATCTAACGTGTCTCCACTGTGAAGGACTGGTAATAACTCGAATATCTGAGACTCTATTAGCTATGAATGTAATTAAATTGCTCGGTTGTGTGTTTATCCAATTGAGGGCTATAGTCGAATCTGACCAGAAAAAAATATCATCGAAAGTAGTATGTAGTACTGATAGTGAAGCCTTATATAATTTCGCTAGTAATAGAGCCGCGCAAAGTTCTGCCTTTGGAATTGTTAGTTTTGAATTTAAAGGAGCTACCTTAGACTTTGCACAGAGGAGTCTCGAAAAGTATTCTCCATTTTTGCTGAGTGATCGTATATGCAGGCTCCATACGCCATTTCACTGGCGTCACAGAAGCCGTGCATTTGGATGTTTATTGCATCGTCCACTACGACGCGTCGATTAAATGAAATTTTTGTTAAGAGAGGGAACTCTGACCTATGTCTTTTCCACTCTGTGCAAATGTCGAGGGGTGTTGATTCATCCCAGTCTGCCTTTATTTTTCATAAACTTTGTAGAATTAATTTAGCCTTTAATATTATTGGACATAATAATCCAATAGGGTCGAATAGTTGTGAGATACTTGAAGAGATCGTTCTTTTAGTGATTTTATTGTTATCGTTAAATGTGAAGTTTGTTAAGTAGAATAATTTATCCATTTGCAAATTCCAATGAATGCCTAGAGCTTTAATTGATTTTTCGGGTTCTTTAAAGAGTTCTACGTTTGTTATTTCGTCTGGCAAAGATTCGATTAACCGAGGGTCGTTTGACGACCACTGCCTTAATTTAAAGCAACCTAATCTTAGTAGATTATTTATCTCATCTCTCAGTTTAAGAGCGTTTTCGAACGAATTGCTACCTGTCATTAAATCATCGACATAGAAGTCTCGCTTTACGACTTCAGCGAGCTTATGCAGCGCGCGAATAGCTGAGAAAGAAGCTGAAGCAGCCCCATAAGTGACAGTATTTAACTTGTAAAGCTTTAGCGCGTGACTTGGATCTTCTCGCCATATGATTTTTTGATATTTTCGGTCATCTTCGGAAACTAATACTTGTCGGTACATTTTTTGAATATCTGCTATGAGAACGTATTTGGGTATTTGCGATCTGAGAAGTATGGAAAAAATGTCATTCTGAATTGCAAGTCCGATCTTTAATGTGTCATTTAATGATATACCCGTGCTTGATTTTGCCGAGCCATCGAAGACTACTCGAATTTTGCTCGTAGCGCCCGAAGCCTTAAAAACTGCGTGATGTGGTAGAAAATACTCATTTTCATCGCGATTACAAGCCGTCATGTGATTAAGTTCTTTATACTGTTTCATGAATTCTGTATATTGTTTTTTAATTTCGAGATTTTTATTGAATTTTCGCTCTAGAGTGTAGAAACGTTTTAACGCCATTGAGTACGAATCGCCCAGCTTATTGATGTTGTCATTGAAAGGGAGTTTAACGGAATATCTGCCATGTAAATCTCGAGTAGTGTTCTCTATGAAATGTTTTTCGATTTGAGCTTGTTCTTCGGACATGAATTTTTCATCTGGGACTTCTTCTAACTCCCAGAATTTCGATAGATCTTGGCTAAGTGCTATATGGCAAGACAAGCGCTTTGGTGTAGTTTGCTCGTGAATGGCGCCGCCGATTATCCATCCGAAATTAGTTTTTAATAAAACGGCATCCTGATTTTTTATGTTTATCTGACCTACGCATCCTATTTTGTAAAATACTTCGGCACCTATTAACGCGTCGATTTCAGCGGTCTTATGAAAGGTTGGATCGGCTAATGGAATGTTCTGCGGAATATTCAATTCCTTTACATTTACGTATTGAGAAGGTAATGGGGTAGTAATTCTTGGCACAACTAAAAGTGAAATATTTGCTTCGTAATTACCAAGAGTAGATGAAATTTTTGTAAAGACGCTTTGTTTGATATTCGTTTCTAATTGGTTTAAGGCTGAGACAGGAATATTCACTTTGTTTTGGTTTAATTGCAATAAATTGGCGAATCTCTCAGTGATGAAGTGAGCTTGGGAACCTCCGTCTAAAAGGACTCTAGCTGTGATTTTATTATTAAATTTATCATAAAAATGTATTTTAGCTGTAGCTAGTAATACTTGATTTGAATATGTTTGAACTTTGTTAACGGATACGGATGGAGTCGGCGATGCATCGGATGCGACGGAGCTATCGTTGTGCAATGAAGTATGATGCTTCTTGCCGCATTTTTTGCACGATCCGCATAAACATTTATTTTGCGCGTGCCCTTTTCTTAGACAATTGAAGCACATTTTTTCTCGTTTTACTAATTCTCTTCGATCATCAACTGACATTTTTAAGAAAATCTCGCAAGTATGAGTAGGTAAGCAAAGGGGGTTCTGGCCCATTTTGGGCTAGAATCCCTAGGGATTCTAGCCCAACTGCGCCTGAACCCCCTTTTTGCGTAGTTGTACAACTTGACCAACTGGGCTAGAATCCCCTTTTCGCGCAATTGTACAACTTGACCAACTGGGCTAGAATCCCCTTTTCGCGCAATTGTACAACTAGACCAACTGGGCTAGAATCCCCTTTTCGCGTAGTTGTACGACTAACCCAACTGGGCCGCGAGTCCGCGCGCGCTATGCCGCCTCAAGTTCATGCGCGCTATCCCTCCGCGAGTCCACGCGCGCTATCCCTCCGCGAGTCCGCGCGCGCTATGCCGCCTCAAGTTCATGCGCGCTGTCCCTCCGCGAGTCCGCGCACGCTATGCCGCCTCAAGTTCATGCGCGCTGTCCCTCCGCGAGTCCGCGCGCGCTGTCCCTCCGCGAGTTCGTGCGCGCTGTCCCTCCGCGAGTTCGTGCGCGCTGTCCCTCCGCAAGTTCGCGCGCGCTATCCCTCCGCGAGTCCGCGCGCGCTATCCCTCCGCGAGTCCACGCGCGCTATCCCTCCGCGAGTCCACGCGCGCTATCCCTCCGCGAGTCCTCGCGCGCTATGCCGCCTCAAGTTCATGCGCGCTATCCCTCCGCGAGTCCGCGCGCGCTATGCCGCGCAAGTTCATGCGCGCTATCCCTCCGCGAGTCCGCGTGCTATGCTGCCGCAAGTTTGCGCGCGTTACTCCCCTCTTAAGTCTGTAAGGAATCTACAGCTATATAAAGCGCGAGCCCTTTTGTGGAGCAATCATTCTTCAAAGTGCTCAGTGAAAGTGAAAATGCGAATGGTGCGAGAAATGTCTACAATGGAGCAGATTATGATGGAGACAGCTCAACTATTGAATCCTTGGATCAATTCGACACCAGGTCTGCTGCAGGACATCGAGCAATACATTGACGCTATGGATACTGAAGAGGGCTTCATCGACGACTTGGCGATGGAGATCGAAGATGATTTTAAATTAATTATTGATGAGCCAATGGAAGTGGAAGAGGAGACGGATCTGCCAACAGACTCCTTGTCTAGTTATTATAAACAATTTTGCAGTCAGCTCGAAGATGTGGAGATGTCGATGTTAGAAAAGGAATCATCAGTGCTTTTCACACCACCACCGTCACCCCCAAAGGTTTGTTTAAAAAGTATTATTTAAATGTGCGTGTATTATTCGTGTTATTTAAGTGTGTGATATTTAATTGAATCGGTACTATGAATCGAGATCGTTTTATTTTTAAATATTGTATTTTACGCGAGTGTTTGAATTTAAATTGTAAATGTATTAATGTGTATAATTACTATTATTCTTTTCAGGGAGAGGAGGTGTTCGAGAACGAGGAAGACGACAAGGTGCTCAAGGATGAGGATGATGAGGAGGAGGACGATAATGGATTGAAGGAACCAACATGGTGGCTAGTGGTAAGAACTATAATTTAAATTATTTGTTTAATAATTTTGGTATAGTTAAACAATTTTCATTTTGTTTCTTTTTCACAGAGTGAAGATGAGCCCGAATGGATGCAAGAAGCACGGCACCAGCTGCCGGTGCTTTCGCAAGTGGAGCAAACCTATCATCCTCCACTCCCGTTCGATGGATCAATGCCAATTATTGAAGGTTTTCAAGTAGGATTTCATGAGCCCGAGACTTCTCCACGTCCAACATTGGATGAGCTGCGTAAAAAGCAGCTACCTACGGTTCAAGAACTTTTTGGAGAGGAGATTAATAATATAAAAATTAATTATATGAATCAAATTCAAAATTTTAAAAAAGTTACTAAAAATGATGAAATAGATGGTCCATGTATACGGCGACCCACACGACCTAGACGTATAATTACCGGCACGAGACGCGATCCGATTTTTTAATTATTTGTATTTTTATTAGTTTGTATTTATTCGTATTTTGTATTTATTTTGTATTTATTTATTATGTATTTATTTTGTATGTTTTTTAATATAAATTTAAAATTAAAACAAAATAAAATTCTTTTTAATTATCCTTTCAAAATTTAATATATTTATAAATAATTAGTTAAATGAATAAAATTGAATATAAAGTTAAATAAAATTTTGAATAATGCTGATCAAAAATAGAAAAAATAATAATTGAATTAAAAATTAAAGTTTAATATGAATATTGAATAAAAGATTGTAAAAAAATTAAATTAAATGTATAAAACGCTGATAGAAAATTAACTATTTTTAATATGTAGGAAAGTAATTCATAGATAATAATAATTTTGTAATAACTATAAAATACCTACTTTTAATTTCAATAAGTTGAAAATAGATATGTTAAACGCGCTCTATGTAACTAATACGTATAAAATGTATATTAATTTTAATTTTTATATTTAGTTATTGAAATAGAACTGATACTTATTTTCTGTGTAATTTACATTTTATTTTAATTTTGAAAGAAAATCATTGTTTTGAAACAAAGAAAGTGGAAAGGGCCCCATTCACGCCCTTTACCTGTGAGAAACATCCACGTACTTTAAGCAATTTATTTTCCCTCCGTTTACTTTCTTTCTTTCTCTTTAATCAATTTTATTATAGTAAGATATCTTATATGAATTTAAATCTATTAATATCTTTGAAATATATAATAATTATTCAGTCTTGAGATCATTCTCTTTCCTATTTTATTAATTATACATAGATAAATACAGCTCAGTATCAGGATTAGAAGTATAGAATCGTGATTCGAATGGAGTGTGATTACTACAAGGATAGTCCACTTCGTCGATACCTTCGTCGCATTCATGTTGAAATTTATTTTTCGGTTTTAGCCATTCTCTTAGCGCAAAAACATTTTTGACAGCACAAACTGGATTTGTTGAATTACAGAGCTTGTGCTGTACGCAAAAAGAAAACAATATATTTTCGACATTTTGTCGAATCTCTTTGAGAGTAGGACATCCGATTCTCTCCAAGTCAGTGATCGTTCTTTCCGGAATTATCATTTCTAGCCATTTTTTCTTCTGCTGGCCCTTGACGTAAATGAATCGAGCACCAAGAAGAGCTGCTCGTATAATTTCACCAACTCTTGCATATGGAATCTCTCCGGAGCCCCAAGGAATGCCATGATAATGTCTCTCTAGCCATCTTGTTGTAGATTTCTCTTCATCTTGAAGGTTTGACCATTCCGTTGGTGATTTGAAATTAAAGACTAGAGGTAGAGCAGAGTCTTCAAACTGCATGATGGCCATCTCCTTACAGATGAATAAGTTGGGAAGCCTCTGGAATCCTTGCATATCAACGATATAGTCCATTTTTTCCTTTTGCTTCGTACTTAGTACAGATCTTACTCGTTCGATTGATCGTTTCATACTGCTGATCTCCGATGCGAGTGTTCCTTTTATAACAGTAGCCTCCCCTCTCCAGGAGCTACATGTCGATTCGTGTTCATCTTACAGGATTTAACGAGTATTTTATTCTTGAACAAGCCTGCAAAGTCTTACAAGTTCAGACTCATTCTTCTCCCACTTGCACTCCTTGGTTTGGTATATAAGGGGGCTAGAACGGCAGTCAGTCATCATTCGTTTTAGTGCAATTGTTAGAAGATTACTTTGAGTAGAGACAATATCTCTACCTCTAAGAAAATTCTAGTGACTGCTGCTAAAGAACCAACACTTCAGTATCCTGTCTACAAGTTTACAAGTGCAGATCATCTCCACAAGAAGAAGGTGAATTCGAAAGGACTTACAAGGTTTTGGCTATAACCCCACAATTTACAACGTCTTGGACGAGTACATAAGGAACCCAGTCAGCCTATGAGTCGTCATTCGTTTCAGTGCTCTATTATTGAATACGTGTGTATAAGTGTTTGCGTGTTTAAACAAACTCCCTTATTATGGCTTCTCTGGAGTACTTCGTTCGTACACTTGAGCTCTTGTGGAAGTCACTGGAGAGTACAAAAAGTGATAATGTGAGTGCTAGTGACCTATGTAGGTGGATGGACTTAGCTGCAGCAGCTCTTCAAAGCTTGGAAAATCTATTGAGTTCAAAACACAAGTTAACGAGGGCTCAGAAGCAAAAATGTCAGACTTGGATATCACATTTGTTATATATTCAGAACAGTTTTCGTAGTCTGTTGAGAGTAGGTGGTGAACTTCGAGCATCACCAACACCAGTGCCATTACCAACTGTTGAAAATATACCATCGCCAGTCTCATTAAGAACTACCGAAAATACATCCAGACAAGTATCAGTACAATGGGATGAAATGGTCTCTGCATTTGAGAGACGTATAAGATCTGGTGTTATAACTAATCTTGGTCACTTAGATATTATATCATTTATGCAGGATGCACAAGCTTTATTCAACTTAAAAATTAAAAGTGTTCTTCGCGAGTATAACTCATTGAAAATAAATGCCGAGCTTGCAGCAGAATATTTTATTCAAAAAAGTGATTCAGTTACTCGTGAAGTGAAATATTTTAGTACCGAAAATTTTGCAATCTTACCATCAGCAAACTTGATACAATGCTTCAATGAAAAATTAAAAACACCGATTTTAAGACAAATGGAGGAATTTGAAGAGAGAGGTTCTGGATGGAGTCTAAAAGCGATTTTATACCTTACTATAAATATAAATAAGTTTTATCCGATTAGTGGCAGTTCCTTCATTAAATTGCCTGATATCATTTCAAAAAAACATGCTTGTATAAACGTTCAAAATAAAGATAATCAGTGTTTTAAATGGGCTATTCTATCAGCACTACACCCACAAGAACGACATGGGGATCGAGTGAATACCTATAGACGATTTGAAAATGAACTCAATTTTGATGGCATTGACTTTCCTGTTACTCTGAAGCAAGTGCCTAAATTCGAGAGACAGAATGACGTATCAGTAAATATATATTTAATGAAAAAATTTACAAACATCTATAAAGTGTATCCATGTTATGTAACTAGTTTTAAACAAGAACAACACGTTAATCTTCTACTCGTGCAAGACTATTACATTGATGAAGACAATGAAGATGCAGTTTACGTTGACGATGATAATGCTTTACCGCCAAAAATTCATTATGTATGGATAAAAAACTTATCGCGTCTCGTGCGTTCTCAATTGACAAAAAGTAAAAACAGGTGTTATTTGTGTGACAGATGTTTACATTTTTTCAACACTACCGAAGCACTCGAGAAACATGAGATTGATTGTCGAGAAGTGAATAAATGTAAAATCAAGCTACCTACAAAACAAAATAATCTTCTTTCTTTTAAAAACTATGATAGAGTTCTACGAGTTCCATATGTAATATATGCTGACTTTGAATGTTTGTTAAAACCCGTTGAAGACGAATGTGTATTTCAACAACATCAAGCTCATAGTATTGGGTTTTATATAAAGTGCAGCTATGACGATTCACGTTCCATATATCGTAGTTATAGACAAGAAGATGAAAATAGTCTCACGCCTGCTGAATGGTTTGTCAATAATTTACAACAACTAGCTATTGAATTGGAAGAAATTTATAAAGCACCGAAGCCCATGTTGTTTACCAGTAAAGACTATTTAGAATTTGAAACCGCCAGAACTTGTCACATCTGTAAAAAGTTCTTCTCTGCTAAAGAAAAGAAGGTGAGAGATCACTGTCATCTAACTGGTCGCTACAGAGGTGCTGCTCATGAAGGGTGCAATATAAATTTTCAAGATGCGAGGTTTATACCAGTTATATTCCACAATCTAACAGGTTATGATTCTCATTTCATAATTAAAGAACTTGCGACTGCAAGTAATTTTCGGGGGCGTGTAAAATTGTTAGCAGAAAATAAAGAACGCTACATTGCTTTCACTAAATACATTGAAGGTAGTGATATAAACTTTCGCTTCATCGATTCCTTCAGATTTATGCCCTCGTCGTTAGAAAAGTTAGCTTCATACATGGAGAAGCACATCATTACAACTTCAGTGTTTCGAAATGATGAAAACTACATGGCTGATCAAGTCAAACTACTTACGAGGAAGGGTGTATTTCCCTATGATTATGTGAGCTCTTTTGATAAGCTCAAAAACGATAATTTACCGCCTAAAGATCTATTCTACAGCAAATTGTACGAGTGTAACATTACCGACGAGGAATATGAGCATGCGAGAAATGTATGGAGTACACTGAATGTAAAAACTCTCGGTGAATATTCGGACATTTATCTGAAAACTGATGTGCTTCTTTTAACGGATATTTTTGAAAATTTCCGATCTACTTGTATAAATGCATATGGATTAGATCCAGCGAATTATTACACTACACCTGGATTAACATGGGACGCGATGTTAAAATACACCGGTGTAAAGCTTGAATTGCTAACAGATGTTGACATGCTCTTGTTTATTGAAAGAGGTATCAGAGGCGGAGTAAGCCAATGCTCCAATCGATATGCGAAAGCGAACAACAGGTACATGAAGGCGGATTACAATCCTCACGAAGAAGAAAAATACTTGATGTATTTCGATATAAATAATATGTATGGGTGGGCGATGACGCAACCTTTACCAGAGGGGGACTTCACCTGGGTAGAAAATGTTAACGAACCAGACATTTTTATTAATATTCCAGACGATCATTCGCATGGTTACATTCTAGAAGTTGATCTAGATTATCCTGAGAGTCTTCACGATGAGCATAAAGATCTTCCCTTCTGTCCAGAGCATATGGCACCTCCGACTTCGAAGCATAAAAAACTTTTAACTACTCTCTACAATAAAGAGCGATATGTTATACATTACAGAGCTCTTAAGCAAGCTATTACACATGGGCTTGTGTTGAAAAAGATTCATAGAGTTCTGAAGTTCAAGCAAAGTGCATGGTTAAAGCCCTACGTAGATTTGAATACTGAGAAAAGAAAGCAAGCTAGAAATGAATTTGAGAAACTCTTCTTTAAACTGCTCATCAATGCTGTCTACGGTAAGACGATGGAAAATGAGCGTAAACGGGTTGATGTAAAGTTAGTGAAGACGTGGGCTGGACGATATGGAGCCAAGGCACTGATTGCAAGACCTGATTTCCACAGCCGATCGATATTTGATGAAAATCTCGTAGCTGTGCAGCTTGCTCGAACAGAAATTACTGTGAGTAAACCGATATATGTCGGATTATCTGTCCTTGATATATCTAAAACCCTCATCTATGATTTTCATTATGGATATATGAAAAAGAGAGTTGGTGACAAATGTAAAGTCTTATATACCGACACAGACAGCTTAATTTACGAAATTCAAGGTTTCAACGTATATGAAATCATGAGAGAGGACGCAGAAAAGTTTGACACATCAGATTATCCGGACAATAATGTATTCTGTATACCACGCAAGAATAAAAAAGTTATCGGCATTATGAAAGATGAATGTAATGGAAAGATAATGAAAGAATTTGCTGGTCTTCGCAGTAAAATGTACGCCCTGGAGATTGAAGGCAAAGAGCCTGTTAAGAAAGCGAAAGGGGTTAAAACCAAAGTGGTACAGAATACAATCAGCTTTGAAGATTACCGTGAATGCTTATTTACAGGGAAAACTCTATGTCGTGATCAAAATAATATACGATCGAGACTCCACAATGTAACGACTGAGAAACATATAAAAATAGCTCTAAATCCATTCGATGACAAGCGGTATCTTGTTCCAAACTGCACCGACACGCTTCCATGGGGTCACTTTAGTATACTCGACGATGATCAGTTGCTACGGGTTCTGCAAGATGTAGAGGATGGAGAAGCCTATGAGATGGAGGGGAGATATACTAGATAAGCGCCGTCAGCAGAGCGCTGAGCACATTCGTCCGCTGGATGAGCTAGAGGAAGGACAGCCTCCATCTAAAAAAGCTAAAGTCTAAGTAACTCTGCTTTGAAATTATTAAAGTAATATATTCTTGACTTACATAATTTATATCTTTTTTCTCTCTTTAATAAAAAATCTTACATGTTTCAGAATGGATCTAGAAAGATTGAATAAAATCTGTAACAACAACAACACTTTCCTCCCGAGGAAAAAAATGAGTGACTTGGAAGTAGAAAAAATCTACATGGTAACTAAAATCAAGTCTGCCAAAACAAGATTTGGCCTTAGATTTGTGGTGATGCTTGATGAGGAATTTCAGGTATTCTTACCAGAGCGAGTATCAAAGGCATTGGAAAATAACGAGAAGATGCTTGAAGAGATGGAGGAGAGAGCGAACAAATACGCTTTAAGTCTCACTTATCTTGGAGACTACAAATTTAAATTTATATAATGTAAACAATGTAAATAATGTAAATAATGTAGATTGTGTAAATTTAATTTATGTATTTATTAAAAAGAAAAATAGAGAGAAAGTTCATGGAGGAGAAAAACAATAGGTAAATAGCCGGTTGCTCTCCACAGGTATGGGCGTAGGTGGGGCCCACACCACTTTCTCTTTATTAATTTTAATTTACTTTACATCATTGATTTATTTATCCATGAGTTGTGAGAATCATCGAAACCCAACCATTTAACATAGATTTTATTATCACGTTTCTTAATCACTTTTTCAACGAGATAAACGTCTGGATACTGCACTTTGGAGAGTTCCTGTTCGTAGAAACTGCCGCTCACAGGTTGATTCTTGTAATCCTTCAAGTGGTAAGTAATTGGATCGGTTTTAGATACTTTAATAATTGTAAAGATCTCCGTTGACCAGTTAGGTGTATATCCTTTCTCAAAGGCCTGTTTAACTTTACTCACGCGTACTTTATCATTTATCTTAAATTTCGGCTTTTTAATGTGAGGTCTTACTTTGGAAGAGAACCGTTTGAGAATTTAAGCTTCGTTGACAGGAGTTACATCCTTAGGTTTTACTCCAATGGTTCTATGCTTCGTATCATTGTATGATTGTATCAAAGTCTAGTATGTCTAACCACTTGTAATTTCCGCGAAGACTAAACTGTATTCCACATTTTGTTTTTTAATGTTCGATTAAATCTTTCGCAAATAGATGCTTTCAGATTACTGTATGTAGAGTAAAGATTGATTTTGTATTTGTTCATGAGACCTTCAAATTTCGAATTGTAAAATTCCTTGCCTCTATCAGTATGTAGATTTTTCGGTACTCTACCTTTACGCAGTATAGATTCCATTGCTATAGTAACATCTTTACCAGTTTTCTGTTTTATAGCTACACTCCAGGCATACTTTGAGAATCTATCAATAATTGTTAACATATATTTGAAACCTTTATTCTCTCGGGAATACGGTATCATCTCAACCAAATCAGCTTGCCACGTTTCATCGATCTTTCTCACATCAAACTTACGACGAGGATAGTTTCGACGAGCTGGCTTATGTAACTCCTCGACTAGTGCTCTTTTTTGCTCCGTGCGTTGATGTTTGCTATTCAACGTTTAATGAATGAATGTTTTGAGATATACTGAGTATATCTTTTATAGTGTGTATATCATCGTTAATATTTTTTAATTTTATATCTATTTCATTTGTATGAGCTTCTATGATATCATATAAATTATTATAATCACTTCTCAATTTAGATGTAATATCCAACAATCTATTGACTTCAATTGAAATCATCCTTTGTAATGTGTCTAAATTTACTGCTTCATCTGAGTGATTAGGTGAGGCAAGCTTACAAAGCCGCTTGTTCTCTAAGTCATACTGACCATCGACAGTGATTTTAAAACCTATACCCGGAGAACCACGACTACCTTCGTTTTTCTTCTTCAAACTACGTCCGAACACGTCAACGCTCATGATTGAAATGAATGAATATACGTATCGATCAATATATATATATATATATCCTGCCTCACGAAGTTCTTCTATTATCGAATGAATCTCATTGGTGTGACTAGAATTACCAGCTGCTCTCTCAGCCATTAATAGACGTAGCCTATTTACTAGTTCGTTCGGATCATCCCAATAGATGTAATCGATCCTTGTATCGCGTATTGCAATTTTGAATGGGGGCAGTTTTAATTGACCACCTCCTTTAGATGTAGCTTTTCGTTTCATCAATGTATTTGATGCAGTAAAAAGAGGGAGAATAAAATCAGTATATTTTTTGCTATTGTGTATGCGAATAGGCTCATCAGATCTGAAATGTTTCTTGTGCGCGCAGGATAATTCAAGAATTTCTTTATATTTTACTAAATCGTTAGATGTAATTAATTGTCTATTAGGATATTTAGATACGAGTAAGTCTAGTAATCCTTGCGTTTTTACAAATTTTTTATTACTTAATATTATATGAGTATCGTTAAAAAAGATTCGCGAATTCCCAAACATGTATCCATCATTCTGGAGAAGTATCTCGTTCACCTTCTTCTTCTTCTCCTTCTTCTTCATCAGCTGTCTCAAAGTCATTTATTTCTCCTTTGATTTGTGTTATATTATCATTATGATTCTCAAATTTATTTGTATCGTTGAGTGTACTATTTGATGAAAAAGTATTATTGATATCTTCATTTAAATCGGAATCAATACTAGACTAATCAATCTTCCAATTCTCTACCGGTTCTTTCTTTGAAACGAGGTTATTTTTATCGTTTTCCTCAATTTTCGTCGTAGTATGTGTAAGGAATTTTTGAAGAGGATCTACTATTGGTTTAAACGTTTCTCCTACGACTTTCTCAAAATTTTCTTTACCAAATTTCAGGAGGTTGTATTTACGTTTCACCGCATTTCGAGCCTTAATTAATTGCTGAAGAACATTCTGTTTAGCCTTTAAATCGTCCATGTTGACGCTGCGAAAGTTGACAGCAGACTGCTTATTAGACATTATATAGACCCTATATTTATAGCAAAGACGTCAAATCCTTTTCTGTATCGACCATTGTTGATTGGACTATCTTTGTCAATCGTTAAGAATCCATGTTTATCAGCTATCCAACATTTTGAGCACAAATTTTTAAAATTGGTATATGTCATATCAGAATTGACATGGTCATCATACACATGCTTCAGATTAACATCATCTTGTCGGAATATAACTAGTAGATTAACATTATCTCTCACAAGATGTTTGGGTACATAGGCGTACGACTGGCATAAATAGAAGCAGTCAACATTCTTATGTCTTCCCACGCAGAAATAGGCTCTGATATGGTTCTGTTTTTCACAGGCTACATCATCAAAGATCATAATCGAATTGGGTAACGCTTTCTCGGGGGCTATTACATCATCATTCTCGCTAAACGGGAAATATTGTATACCGTCTAAAGGTTCTAGGAGCTCCTTGAGAAATTTGTATTTCGATTGATTCAACGACTTTGAATACACGTAAATATTTTCGAATCTCAATCCATTGGGATTCGTTATTAGAGTGAGAAGACTATTGGTTTTACCACAGTTCGATGGGCCACAGAAAACTGCTCGAATACTGTCAGGAAGTAGTGCTCCATGTCGCTTTCTCGTACATTTATCTTGCTCAACGATACTGTCAAAATTGACTATCGGAAGCTTAATGGATTGCTCCTTGAAGTTCATGCTTTCACTACGAGAGTTCGCTTCTAACTGAGCTGTAGACTATAAATAGAATGCTTATATAATTTTTCTCAGTTGTAATCAAGCCTTTGAGGTGTGATGATCATACATACACACCGTGATCAACATCGTCATCGTCCTCGGGGTCGTGGTATCGTGAACTCTCTAATTAATAAACTTCCATTTGAACTTCATTTACCAGGATATCAATACTGCGGACCTGGTACTAAACTAGCTAAACGCTTAGCCCGAGGTGATCTTGGAATAAATTCTCTTGATAGAGCTTGCAAAGAGCACGACATAGCTTATTCACAGAATCGTGAAAACGGCGAAATTCGAAAAGCTGCCGATAAAGTTTTAGCTAATCAAGCTTGGGAGAGAGTTTTAGCGAAAGACGCTGATATTGGTGAAAAGGTTGCAGCTTATTCTGTATCGAATATCATGAAGTTAAAGTCTAAACTTGGGATGGGTGTAAGAAAAAGAACGAAGAGATCAACTACGAAGCTCAGTAAAATTATCAAGGCTGCTTCTGATTCGATTGGCTCGAGTAAAAATTCTCGAGAAGTTATTCTTTCAGCCTTAAAAGATGCTCGCATTGCTGTTAAAAATGCTGGTGGAAAAAACAATATAATTATTCCACGAGTCTTACCGATTAATTCTAAAATTGGGGGATTTCTACCTTTTCTCGTACCAATTTTTGCTGGTCTGAGTGCAGCTGGTGCAATTGCCGGTGGTACAGCGAGTATCGTTAAGACAATTAATGATGCTAGCGCTGCAAAGCTGCAATTGGAGGAGTCACGAAGACACAATAAAAAGATGGAAGATGTTTCCTTCGGTAAAGGTTTGTTTCTAAAACCTTACAAGAGAGGATTAGGTCTTTATTTGAAACCTTATCGAGGAAGTGGATTAAGAAAAGAAAAAAAAAAAGATCCTCGATGTAAGATTACCACGTCGAGCTCTCACCGATATTGATATTTTAAAATATGCTGAGAAGCTAAAAATTCCTTACTTTCGAGGTGTATTTATGAGAAATGCGTTACCCTCTGGTGGACCGCTATATAGAGAATCAGCTGTAGTAAATCTAGATGATGCTAATAGTCCAGGAACACATTGGGTAGCGTATCGCAAACGTGGCAATGATGTAGTTTACTTTGATAGTTTTGGAGATCTGCAACCACCTTTAGATTTACTATTGTACTTAAAAGTTGATGAAATCAAGTATAATCATGAAAGATATCAAGACTACAATACCTTCAATTGTGGACATCTTTGTCTCAAGTTTTTATCGAACAAATTATATAAAGCATAAAAAGAGAAGAATTTAGTCATGTTTCTGCGCGTCTTATATTATATTTATTAGTTGGAATTTTCTGTATTTTCCCATTCGAGTCTACAGACCACCTTAGACAATATTATATTATATTCAATAGTAACGCTAAAACAAGTTCATACGCGTAGTATAGGAATAAGCAGGTCTGCACAATAAGCCTTCAGCGCCCTAAAGGATTCATGCTAATCACCTTTACTCGCCGATACAACGTTACCGATCCTTTATGGTAAAGGTATTAAAGGGAGACTTCTTGGAATTTCGGAAGGTTCCCCCTTCCTTACTCTACCTGCAAGCATCATGTAATTCGACATAATAATAGTTAGTTCTTCACAGAGAGTCAAGCGAAATACACGCTTGAATTTACCGTCGCGCAGTTACCCCGTTGTAATCTACTCACCTATTATTTGCGAAATTGTACGAATAAATTGTTATTTTAGTTTAAAATTTAAAACTTTAGTGAATTTTATTTCTCACCTCAAAACATGGTCCTTCGAGCCGGATCGTTTTAATCGATCATTATCGTGAGTGAACAGTGCCTTTTTAACAATCGTGACTAAACTTTAGTGCAAAGGTGAAGTTTTAATCTTCAGCAGCAAGGCAAGGATTATATAGGCGAATTTCAACCGTCTTTCCAAGCTACATAAGGGAAGCCCACGAGTAGGAGAAAAGGCAGCCAGCACCATCAACGGGAAGTTAACTGACGGCAGATTGTGAAGAACTCAATCAAACCTACATTTTGATATACCTCATCTCCAGAAGCTCCATGGACATAGTTAATTAATAACAAGAATCTACATCGTTCAAGAGCCACCTAAAGGACGTCAACGCCATCGGATGAAGTATAAGTAAGTCGAGAGAACCAATAATTGTCTTAATTACCCTCTCCCTTATTGCCTAAAGCTACTACATACATTAAATAAACTTCTTCTAAAAAACTTCTAAATAACTAACTAACTTCTAAATAAACTTTTACTTAAATTAATAAATCTTTACAATAGCTGATTTAAAGAAACAACGTGGTCTCATTAAACGCCAATTAACTGTTTCCGAAAATTTGCTTGCGTCAATAAATAAAGAAACGGATCTCGCTCCATTAGAGTTACCCTCGCGTTTTGGAAAACATTTATTATTGTGGGATAAATTCGATCAGATCGAGGGTCAATTAGAAGAATTAATGACCGAAGAGGAAATTTCAAATCCTAATTGCGAAAGAACTAACTTCGAGGAACGGTTTTACAGAATTAGTAGTCGTTTCAAAAAATATATGGCGAGAATCTCAGAATCTTCGAATGATTCAACATCGCGATCACTGAATAATTTTCAATCGGAGTCTCATCAAATCTCGTCAAATCCAATTAGAACAAATGACGCGATATCGCAGGTTCCCAATTCTAATTATGGTTATTCTGGGTTTCAACTTCCTAAACTTCAAACGCCTACCTTTCACGGTACTTTCGATACGTGGTTGACTTTTTACGACTCCTTTAAATCTATGTGTCATGATGATCCGTCTATACCGCGTATTCATAAATTCCATTATTTAAAGGCTTGCTTACAAGGAGAAGCTGCGGAGGTCATATCTTCCTTAGAGACCTCGAGTGATAATTACGATCTTGCATGGGAATTATTAAAAAATCGTTATAATAATAGAAAATACATAATAGAAACGCATGTTAAGGCTTTATTCGATCTTCCGCGAATTTCAAAAGAATTTTCAATCCGCGCCTTATTAGATAAATTACAAAAACATTTGCGAGCTCTTCGAGCTCTCGGGCAGGCAGTAGATCAATGGGATGCAATTTTAAACCATCTCATTCGAAACAAATTAAATAATTATACTCGCGAAAAATGGGAGGAAGCTGTTAGCAGTACACAACTGCCCTCGATTAAGGATATGCTTGCATTTTTAGAGCAGCGAGCACTTATCGAGAGTACTCAATCATTTCATGAGTCAGCTCATAAAACCCAAAATATAAAAAATAACTCGCGTACATTGCAACGTTCGACACATGCCGGAGTCACTACGACCGCGAATTCGAAAGCAAAAAAAACTGTTTTTCTTCTATGCACAAGACAACACTCGCTTATTTTGTGCAATGAGTTTTTACAAAAAACACCCAGAGAACGATACTTAATTGTAAAAGGAACAAATTTATGTCATAATTGTTTGAAGGAGTCACACAAGACCATAGACTGTTCTCAAGCTTCGTGTAATATTTGTAAAAAAAGGCACAATACTTTGCTTCATTTTCCAAGGGATTTCGCTGGTCAAGAAGTGCCGGCAGATGCTTCTATTTTGAATCAACAAACGGAGTCTTTGATTGTACCTCCGTGCGTTACTACTTCGTTCGTTGATTGTCCGGAAAGAGTTAAAACTCAAGTCGTTCTCGGCACCGCAGTCGTTGATATTTTAGACGGCAACGGAAAATACCGCTCTTGTCGAGCTCTTTTGGATGGAGGCTCGCAATGTAGTTCCATTACCGAAGCATTCGCAGAGGTACTCAATTTATCAAAACGTAAGATCAATATTCAACTTAAGGGTGTAGAAAACTTAGAATCTAGAATCAAATATTCAACCACTACTACTGTTAGGTCGCGGTACGAAAATGAATCCATTGAAATATCTCTCTTAGTTTTCCGCGAAATTTCAGAGCAAATGCCAACTTGGTCGATTAATAAAAATACATTTAAAATTCCCGAAAATATATTTTTAGCAGATCCAGAGTTTCACACACCCTCGCAAGTTGATCTTTTAATTGGCGCGGATCACTTTTATAATCTTCTACGTGCCGGTCAAATTAAAATCAAGGGACAATCCGCAATCTTCCAAGAAACGGATTTGGGCTGGATTTTTGCCGGGAAGTATTTTAATAAATTTAATCAAGATCTACGCGAATCTCATGCATCTTGTAATTTAATTAATTTCAAGAATTTACCAATTTTATGGGAGTTGACCGAAAGAAAGGGTGAAATACTTTCAGAAACCGAACGAGCAGCGGAATTACACTTTTCCAGCTCTATAAGGAGAACTGAATCGGGACGATATCAGGTCGCGCTACCATTCAATGAAAATAAAACCCTACTCGGCGATTCATTTAATTCAGCACTTCAACGTTTCCACGGATTGGAAAGGCGACTTGTTAAAAATCCTCAACTCAAGGCCGAATATATTAAATGCATGCGCGGTTACATAAAGGAAGGGCATATGTCAGTTATTAGTAAAAACGACTTGAACCAACCGGGTAATTATCTTCCGCATCACGCAGTAATAAAAGAAACGAGCCTCACAACCAAAACTCGAGTGGTTTTTGACGGATCCGCTAAAACAACCAGCGGAATCTCTTTAAATGAAGCATTGTTAGTTGGTCCTACATTACAAGATGATCTTCTTTCTATAGTTCTTCGATTTCGCTCGTTTCCCTATGTACTGACTGCTGACATCGAACAGATGTACAGGCAGATTCTTATTGATCCGAAGGATCGCTATTTCCAAAGAATTCTCTGGCGAGAAAATGAATTCGAACCGCTTAAAACCTACACGTTAAATACGGTAACATTCGGAACCTCTTGCGCACCGTTTCTCGCGATTCGCACCTTACATCAATTAGCAGAAGACGAGTGTGCATCATATTCCAACGCTGCAACAATTTTAATACGAGACTTTTATGTCGACGATCTTTTGACAGGCGCGCAATCAATTCGCGACGCGAAGTTACTTCGTAAGGAGTTAATATCTCTTTTAGCTAGAGGAGGTTTCAATCTAAGGAAATGGGCTTCAAACTGTTCGGAATTGTGCCAAGGGGATCATACTGATGCGTCTCAAAAATTTCTGTCGCTTGATCCAACCAATACAGTCAAGGCTTTAGGACTTTGTTGGGATTCAAATTCCGATTCTCTTCTTTTCACAGTAAACCTCGAAAATAAGGATCATTTAGTCACGAAAAGGTCAATTTTATCCCAATGTGCTAAGTTATTTGACCCTTTAGGTTTATTAGGGCCAGTTGTTATAATAGGAAAAATTATTATTCAAGAACTATGGAAAATTCAAAAATCCTGGGACGATCCAGTTCCGCCAGAAATATTACAAACTTGGCAAACCTATAAGGGACAACTGGCTCAGCTTAATAAATTAAAATTTAGTAGGTGTATTACTGTTGAAGGAGCAACAAATGTTCAATTGCATGGCTTCTGTGATGCCAGTGAAAGGGCTTATGGAGCTTGCATCTATATTCGATCAACCGACAGTCATGGCAAATTCATAACCTCTCTTCTCTGTGCGAAGTCACGTGTTTCTCCAATACGTGCGATTACTCTTCCGCGACTCGAGTTATGTGCTGCGGTCTTATTAACCAATTTAGTTAAATCCGTCACACGCGCTCTTCATATGGAAATTTCCAAAATTGTGTATTGGTCTGACTCAACAATTGTGTTGAACTGGATTAACACAGCCTCTCATACGCTTAAAACATTTGTAGGTAATAGAGTCGCGGAAATTCAAGCCTTTACAGAATCTTCCAATTGGCGACACGTACCGACTCGCGATAACCCCGCAGATTGCCTTTCTCGCGGTCAAACAATTGATGAATTTTCCAAAAATGATCTATGGGTTCATGGACCTTCTTGGTTAAATTACCAAGAATCCTCATGGCCGCAATATTTACTTAAAAATACCGAATGTATTGAAACGCGTACACCTCGACCAATTATTACATTAAAAATTTCACAAAACAATTGCAATAATCTTTTATTAAAATTTGAAAAATTAACTAAACTTAAACGAGTTATAGCTTGCTGTTCGCGTTTTATTAATAACACTCGAAATTCTAATCAGATAAAGAAATATTGTGGTCCACTTTTATGTTCGGAAATAAATAATGCTTTGAATATCATTTTAAAAATTATACAATCGGAGTCCTTTCCTCACGAGATGCAAGCACTGTCAAATAATCAATCGATTAAACAGACTAGCTGCTTAAGCAATTTAAATCCATTCCTTGACAAAGGTATTATAAGAGTGGGGGGAAGATTAAAAAATGCAAACATTTCAGAAGAGCAAAGACATCCAATTGTCTTACCAAAAAATCATTTCATAACAAAGGTAATTATTCGCGAAGAACATCTTAGATTGATGCACGCCGGAGTCAATGCCACGTTGTACGGTGTCCGCGAAAAATACTGGCCGATCGATGGCCGAAATACCACGCGACACATTATACGACAATGTGTAGAATGTTTTCGATCAAAACCTCGGGAAATTGAATATTTAATGGGTGATCTACCTAAACAAAGACTCGAGGACAGTCATCCCTTTCTTAATGTGGGCATTGACTATTGTGGGCCTTTTTTCACAAAGGAACATCGTCGTCGGAATCTCACAAAAATTAAAACATACGTAGCCGTTTTCGTGTGCATGACCACCAAGGCTGTTCATTTAGAATTAGCTAATGATTTAACTACGGAGGCCTTCATAGCCTGTCTTAAACGCTTCTTTTCGCGTCGCGGTGTAGCGAAGTCTCTTCAGACAACGCAAAAAATTTTGTAGGCGCGAACACAGTCTTACGGGAATTGATGACTCAAATTAACGACATAGAAAAGAATACCGAGATTCAACATTTTTTAACCAATAACGGAGTTGAATGGCACTTTATTCCCCCAAGAGCACCGCATTTTGGTGGATTGTGGGAAGCCGCCGTTAAATCATTTAAAAATCATTTCACAAAAATTGCCGGTAATGCTCTTCTCACCTATGAACAATTACACACGTATGTAGTGGAAATAGAGGCAATCCTCAATTCTCGTCCCCTGACTCCCCTATCATCAGATCCTAATGACCTGCTTCCCTTAACACCTGGTCACTTTATTATTGGTCGCTCTATGACGAGCTTACCCCAAATGGACTTACGTAATGTCCCAGCAAATCGTTTGAATTGTTGGGAACTTGCGCAACAGATGCGACATCATTTTTGGGATCGTTGGCACAAAGAATACCTCAACGAGATGATCACTCGCAGCAAATGGAAATCTGCGACTAGTCAAGATAACATCAAACTCGACACTGTAGTCGTAGTAAAGGATGACAACCTCGCACCAATGAATTGGAAGTTAGCTCGCATCGAGTCCACGCATCCTGGAGAAGACGGCAAGTCCGAACAGTTACCATTAAGAGTGCATCCGGCACATATAAACGCGCTTTAAAATATTTATATCCATTACCGATTTATTCTTCACGTAATTAGTATATGAAATGTTAAATGTAACTCGTCATAAATTACCAAATACGTTTACATAACCTAATTCTTTAATAATATTGTACAATAGAATTTATGTAATTTTCTTCATTAATTTTTTTTTGAACGCAGTCGTTCAAGGGGGCCGGCATGTTTCTGCGCGTCTTATATTATATTTATTAGTTGGAATTTTCTGTATTTTCCCATTCGAGTCTACAGACCACCTTAGACAATATTATATTATATTCAATAGTAACGCTAAAACAAGTTCATACGCGTAGTATAGGAATAAGCAGGTCTGCACAATAAGCCTTCAGCGCCCTAAAGGATTCATGCTAATCACCTTTACTCGCCGATACAACGTTACCGATCCTTTATGGTAAAGGTATTAAAGGGAGACTTCTTGGAATTTCGGAAGGTTCCCCCTTCCTTACTCTACCTGCAAGCATCATGTAATTCGACATAATAATAGTTAGTTCTTCACAGAGAGTCAAGCGAAATACACGCTTGAATCTACCGTCGCGCAGTTACCCCGTTGTAATCTACTCACCTATTATTTGCGAAATTGTACGAATAAATTGTTATTTTAGTTTAAAATTTAAAACTTTAGTGAATTTTATTTCTCACCTCAAAACAAGTCATTTCATTGCGAGCTATCATGGAAAGCTCATTGACATTAACTCTATCAGGTGCAGCTTCAGTACTAGAAGCAGAATTCTTTCCTCCAATTGAGTTATCACCATATAAAAATTACATTCTCGGCTTAGTTGAACTTCTAACCTTCAACTCAATACCTAATATTGATATAGATGCTAATAAATTGTACGTCGGTAAGGAAGTAATTGTTTTACCTACAGGTAGTTACGAAATCGAAGATATAGATACTTATCTTCAAGAGATACTCCTTCCCAAAGGTGTTTCATTCAGTTTAAAGCCTAATAATAATACACTGCGTACCATTATCAAGTGCGATCACGACATAGATTTTCAACCCATTGATTCTATTGGTCCATTGCTCGGATTCACTCAAAGAGTGCTCAGAGGAAATCTAAGACATAGCTCAGACTTGCCTGTATCTATTCTTAAAGTCAACACTGTTCGAGTGGAGTGCAATATCACATCAGGAGCCTATATCAACGGTCATCAGGACCATACAATACACGAGTTTTTTCCTGCAGTACCACCAGGATATAAGATCATTGAAGTACCGTCTCATGTCATTTATCTTCCAGTCACCGTCCGTAGCATTAGTTATCTACAATTGCGCATAGTCGATCAGGACGGAAAGCTGATCAATTTTCGTGGAGAAATAATTACCGTTAGATTACATCTTAAACAAGTGTAACACGATGGGGATCGTTTATAATACTAAAGTTGGTAGAGGGTATATAAGCAGACCGACATGCAAATCGATCCATCATTCATCAAAGTGCTTCCAAAGCATTAACACGGATAAACATTCAGTTTCTAAAAAGTCTAAACTTAAGAGTAGTCGGCAACCTCGGTGGAAAGTAATCTGCATATTCTTGTGTTGTTTTTCGACAAATAAACATGGACGAAATTCTAAACATACAGTCTCCCGTAACTTTCGATGAGTCTCTAGCCCATTACGAACTTCATCCTCATCAGCCTTATACCGCTTCATCGTACAATAATAGCGACGAGATTCGAATTGCTATTCAACATCAAGATCTGTATCTTCTTCCCTCGCAAAGTATGCTACATATTTGTGGAAGACTCACAAAGTTGGATGGAACTATCGCAACGCATACTGCATTTGTAAACAATGCATTCTGTCACATGTTTTAGGAAATAAGTTATGAAATTAATGCGGTAGAAATCGACAAGTGTAAAAATGTCGGCTTAACTACTCTCATGAAAGGATGGCTATCGCTTTGTCCAAGTCAGAGCATCTTAGTGGAAAATGCTGGGTGGCTCGATGTTGCTGAAACTCCAAGCTTGACAAACGATCAGGGATACTTTGACGTCACAATTCCATTGAGCATGATTCTCGGATTTGCCAAAGATTATCGAAAAGTCATAGCGAATGTCAAGCATGAACTCATATTAATTAGATCGAGAAATGATTTGAATGCCGTTATTCAAACTGGAGCGCGAGATGAAAATAATGCAGTGATTTTCGAAGAATTCAAAATAGAACTAACGAGAATCGAGTGGTTGATGCCCTACGTCATAGCATCAAATATTTACAAAATTCGTCTGTTGAATTACATATCGAAGAATAAACCAATCAGTATGAGCTTCAGAAGTTGGGAGCTATACGAGTATCCAGTACTGCCATCTTCAATTAAACACGTTTGGACAGTTAAAACGTCGAATCAGTTGGAGAAACCACGATTTATCGTTTTAGCTTTTCAAACAAATAAAAAAAATTCTAAGACAGTTAATGCCAGTCGCTTCGATCACTGCAATCTAAGTAATGTAAAACTTTTTCTCAATTCACAATATTATCCATACGGTAATCTGAATCTCGATATCAATCGTGAACAATACGCAATATTATACGATATGTATGCTAATTTCCAAAGAGCATACTATGATAAAAATGCCGAACCCATTTTGAAAAAGAAAGAATTCATCACTCACTGCCCTCTCTATGTCATTCACTGTTCTAAGCAGAACGAAGTATTGAAGAATGCTCCCGTCGACGTACGTTTGGAGTTTGAATCACGAGATAATTTTCCGGCAAATACGTCCGCTTACTGTCTCATTCTGCATGATCGCATCATTCAATACAATCCTGTCAACGGTGATGTGAAAAAACTCGTATAAACTAGTTTAAACAAATGATTGACTAGTGGTTAAACTCGTTTAAACTTGTTAAACTTATGGTTAACAAGTGATTGACAAGTGATTGACTAATGATTGACTAATGCTTAAATAATGATTAAACTCGTTTAAACTCGTTTAAACTGCTTTGTACTAATGATTAAGATGAGAGAGTATAAATATCATTACATTGAAGTATACTTCATCATTTGCATTTTGAACATCGTCGTGATTGTCATCCTCACTGATAAAGAAAAAAATGGGTGCAAATTCGAGTAATATTAATTACAAAGCACTTCCAAATTCTAAAAATAAAAAAGAAGAAGAGAAAATGAAAGAAATATCAAAGTGGAAATCGTATTCAACCAATACGAAATCCTTTCCTAAATCTAATAACTATAAAAGCTTTTGATTATAAAAAAAAAAAATGTTCATCTAGATGTAAAGTAGAAGTAGGTAATCATAAAAATTTCATCTAAGCGGTATCTCGCTACTTTCAAGCGCACCTCAATTCTGATCCAGTTGGGTTAGTCGTATAACTACGCGAAAAGGGGATTCTGGCCCAGTTGGTCTAGTTGTACAATTACGCGAAAAGGGGATTCTAGCCCAGTTGGTCTAGTTGTATAACTACGCGAAAAGGGGATTCTGGCCCAGTTGGTCTAGTTGTACAATTGCGCGAAAAGGGGATTCTGGCCCAGTTGGTCTAGTTGTACAATTGCGCGAAAAGGGGATTCTGGCCCAGTTGGTCTAGTTGTACAACTACGCGAAAAGGGGGTTCAGGCGCAGTTGGGCTAGAATCCCTAGGGATTCTAGCCCAAAATGGGCCAGAACCCCCTTTGCTTACCTACTAACATCAGTTAATTTGAACATAAATGTTCGTTTTTTATTCCTCTATTATAATATATCCTCGTTTGCGAATATATTTCAGAAAGTAAATAAACTATATCCCCTATCTATAAAATTAGATTCAATCAATAATTCAAAATCAGTTAATTTGCAACATAAATGTTCGTATTTCATTCCTCTATTATAATATATCTTGGTTTACGAATAAATATTAAAAAGTAAATAAACTATATCCCTATCTATAAAATTAGATTTAATCAATAATTCAAACATCAGTTAATTTGCAACATAAATGTTCGATTTTCATTCCTCTATTACAATATATCTTGGTTTACGAATAAATATTAAAAAGTAAATAAACTATATCCCTATCTATAAAATTTGATTCACTCAATAATTCACAAATCAGTTAATTTACAACTTAAATGATCGATTTTTATTTGTCTATTATAATATATCTTGGTTTACGCATAAACATTAAAAAGTAAATAATCCATATCCCCTATCTATAAAATTTTATTTAATCATTAGTTCAAAAATCAGTTAATTTGCAACATAAATGTTCGATTTTCATTCCTCTATTACAATATATCTTGGATTACGAATAAATATTAAAAAGTAAATAAACTATATCCCTATCTATAAAATTTGATTCACTCAATAATTCACAAATCAGTTAATTTACAACTTAAATGATCGATTTTCATTTGTCTATTATAATATATCTTGGTTTACGCATAAACATTAAAAAGTAAATAATCCATATCCCCATCTATAAAATTTTATTTAATCATTAGTTCAAAAATCAGTTAATTTGCAACATAAATGTTCGATTTTCATTCCTCTATTACAATATATCTTGGTTTACGAATAAATATTAAAAAGTAAATAAACTATATCCCTATCTATAAAATTTAATTCACTCAATAATTCACAAATCAGTTAATTTACAACTTAAATGATCGATTTTTATTTGTCTATTCTAATATATATTGGTTTGCGAATATATTTCAGAAAGTAAATAAACTATATCCCCTATCTAAAAAATTTAATTGTATGAATAATTCACAAATCAGTTAATTTAAAACTTAAACGATCAATTTTCATTCCGCTATTATAATATATTCTGATTTACGAATAAGTATTAAAAAGTAAATAAACTATATCCCCTATCTATGAAATCTGATTTAATCAATAATTCAATAATCAGTCAATTTGCAACATAAATGATCGATTTTTATTCCTCTATTATAATATATCCTAGTATACGAATATATTTCAAAAAGTAAATAAACAATATCCCCTATCTATAAAATTAGATTTAATCAATAATTCAAACATCAGTTAATTTGAACATAAATGTTCGTTTTTCATTCCTCTATTATAATATATCCTCGTTTGCGAATATATTTCAGAAAGTAAATAAACTATATCCCCTATCTATAAAATTAGATTCAATCAATAATTCAAAATCAGTTAATTTGCAACATAAATGTTCGTATTTCATTCCTCTATTATAATATATCTTGGTTTACGAATAAATATTAAAAAGTAAATAAACTATATCCCTATCTATAAAATTAGATTTAATCAATAATTCAAACATCAGTTAATTTGCAACATAAATGTTCGTTTTTCATTCCTCTATTATAATATATCTTGGTTTACGAATAAATATTAAAAAGTAAATAAACTATATCCCTATCTATAAAATTTGATTCACTCAATAATTCACAAATCAGTTAATTTACAACTTAAATGATCGATTTTCATTTGTCTATTCTAATATATCCTCGTTTGCGAATATATTTCAGAAAGTAAATAAACTATATCCCCTATCTATAAAATTAGATTTAATCAATAATTCAAATATCAGTTAATATACAACTTCAATGATCGATTTTTATTCGTCTATTATAATATATCCTGGTTTACGAATATATTTCAAAAAATAAATAAACTATATCCCCTATCTATAAAATTAGATTTAATCAATAATTCAAAATCAGTTAATATACAACTTAAATGATCGATTTTTATTCCTCTATTATAATATATCCTGGTTTACGAATAAATATTAAAAAGTAAATAAACTATATCCCTATCTATAAAATTAGATTTAATCAATAATTCAAACATCAGTTAATTTGCAACATAAATGTTCGTTTTTCATTCCTCTATTATAATATATCTTGGTTTACGAATAAATATTAAAAAGCAAATAAACTATATCCCTATCTATAAAATTAGATTTAATCAATAATTCAAACATCATCATTTATGTTATTTAATATTCCTCGTTTGCGAATAATTTCAAAAGAAATAAACTATATCCCTATCTATAAAATTAGATTTAATCAATAATTCAAAATCAGTTAATATAACAATTAATGATCGATTTTTATTCGTCTATTATAATGTATATCCTGGTTTACGAATATATTCAAAAAATAAATAAACTATATCCCCTATCTATAAAATAAGATTTAATCATAATTCAAATCAGTTACTATACAACTTAAATGATCGATTTTGTATTCCTCTATTATAATATATCCGGTTTACGAATATAAATATTAACAAGTAAATACCTATATCCCTATCTATATAAAATTAGATTTAATCAAATAATTCAAACATCAGTTAATTTGCAACATAAAGTTACGTTTTTCATTTCCTCTATTTATAATAATCTGGTTTACGAATAAATATTAAAAAGCAAATAAACTATATCCCTATCTATAAAATTAGATTTAATCAATAATTCAAACATCAGTTAATTTGCAACATAAATGTTCGTTTTTCATTCCTCTATTATAATATATCTTGGTTTACGAATAAATATTTAAAGTAAATAAACTATATCCCTATCTATAAAATTTGATTCACTCAATAATTCACAAATCAGTTAATTTACAACTTAAACGATGAATTTTCATTCCGCTATTATAATATATCCTCGTTTGCGAATATATTTCAGAAAGTAAATAAACTATATCCCCTATCTAAAAAATTTAATTGTATGAATAATTCAAAAATCAGATAATTTACAACTTAAACGATCAATTTTCATTCCGCTATTATAATATATTCTGATTTACGAATAAGTATTAAAAAGTAAATAAACTATATCCCCTATCTATGAAATCTGATTTAATCAATAATTCAATAATCAGTCAATTTGCAACATAAATGATCGATTTTTATTCCTCTATTATAATATATCCTAGTATACGAATATATTTCAAAAAGTAAATAAACAATATCCCCTATCTATAAAATTAGATTTAATCAATAATTCAAACATCAGTTAATTTGAACATAAATGTTCGTTTTTCATTCCTCTATTATAATATATCCTCGTTTGCGAATATATTTCAGAAAGTAAATAAACTATATCCCCTATCTATAAAATTAGATTCAATCAATAATTCAAAATCAGTTAATTTGCAACATAAATGTTCGTATTTCATTCCTCTATTATAATATATCTTGGTTTACGAATAAATATTAAAAAGTAAATAAACTATATCCCTATCTATAAAATTAGATTTAATCAATAATTCAAACATCAGTTAATTTGCAACATAAATGTTCGTTTTTCATTCCTCTATTATAATATATCTTGGTTTACGAATAAATATTAAAAAGTAAATAAACTATATCCCTATCTATAAAATTTGATTCACTCAATAATTCACAAATCAGTTAATTTGCAACATAAATGTTCGTTTTTCATTCCTCTATTATAATATATCTTGGTTTACGAATAAATATTTAAAGTAAATAAACTATATCCCTATCTATAAAATTTGATTCACTCAATAATTCACAAATCAGTTAATATACAACTTCAATGATCGACTTTTATTCGTCTATTATAATATATCCTGGTGTACGAATAAGTATTAAAAAGTAAATAAATTATATCCCTTATATATAAAATTTGATTTAATCAATGAATCAAAAATCAGTTAATTTAGAACTTACGTGATCAATTTTCATTCCTGTATTATAATATATCTTGGTTTACGCATAAACATTAAAAAGTAAATAATCCATATCCCCTATCTATAAAATTTTATTTAATCATTAGTTCAAAAATCAGTTAATTTGCAACATAAATGTTCGATTTTCATTCCTCTATTATAATATATCTTGGTTTACGAATATATTTCAAAACGTAAATAATCCATATCCCCTATCTATAATATTTTATTTAATCATTAGTTCAAAAATCAGTTAATTTGCATCATAAATGTTCGATTTTCATTCCTCTATTATAATATATCTTGGTTTACGAATAAATATTAAAAAGTAAATAAACTATATCCCTATGTATAAAATTAGATTCAATGAATAATTCAAACATCTGTTAATTTGCAACATAAATGTTCGTTTTTCATTCCTCTATTATAATATATCTTGGTTTACGAATAAATATTAAAAAGTAAATAAACTATATCCCTATCTATAAAATTTGATTCACTCAATAATTCACAAATCAGTTAATTTACAACTTAAATGATCGATTTTCATTTGTCTATTCTAATATATCCTCGTTTGCGAATATATTTCAGAAAGTAAATAAACTATATCCCCTATCTATAAAATTTAATTGTATGAATAATTCAAAAATCAGTTAATTTACAACTTAAACGATCAATTTTCATTCCTCTATTATAATATATCTTGGTTTACGATTAAATATTAAAAAGTAAATAAACTATATCCCTATCTATAAAATTAGATTCAATCAATAATTCAAAATCAGTTAATATACAACTTAAATGATCGATTTTTATTCCTCTATTATAATATATCCTGGTGTACGAATAAACCTAAAAAGTAAATGAATTATATCTTACGTGTGTTAAATCTTATTTAATTGCTAAGTCAAAAATCAGTTAATTTACAACTTAAACGATGAATTTTCATTCCGCTATTATAATATATCCTGGTGTACGAATAAGTATTAAAAAGTAAATAAATTATATCCCTATCTATAAAATTTGATTCATTCAATAATTCACAAATAAGTTAATTTACAACTTAAATGATCGATTTTCATTTGTCTATTCTAATATATCCTCGTTTGCGAATATATTTCAGAAAGTAAATAAACTATATCCCTTATATGTAATATTTTATTTAATCAATAATTCAAAAATCAGTTATTTTGCAACATGAATGATCGATTTTCATTCGTCTATTAAAATATATCCTGGTGTACGAATAAGTATTAAAAAGTAAATAAACTATATCCCTATCTATAAAATTTGATTCATTCAATAATTCACAAATAAGTTAATTTACAACTTAAATGATCGATTTTCATTTGTCTATTCTAATATATCCTCGTTTGCGAATATATTTCAGAAAGTAAATAAACTATATCCCTTATATGTAATATTTTATTTAATCAATAATTCAAAAATCAGATAATTTACAACTTAAACGATCAATTTTCATTCCGCTATTATAATATATTCTGATTTACGAATAAGTATTAAAAAGTAAATAAACTATATCCCTATCTATAAAATTTGATTCACTCAATAATTCACAAATCAGTTAATTTACAACTTAAATGATCGATTTTCATTTGTCTATTCTAATATATCCTCGTTTGCGAATATATTTCAGAAAGTAAATAAACTATATCCCTTATATGTAATATTTTATTTAATCAATAATTCAAAAATCAGTTATTTTGCAACATGAATGATCGATTTTCATTCGTCTATTAAAATATATCCTGGTTTACGAATAAGTATTAAAAAGTAAATTAACTATATCCCCTATATATAAAATTTGATTTAATCTATGAATCAAAAATCAGTTAATTTACAACTTACTTGATCGATTTGACGTACGCGCGCGCGGCGCCTTTTCCTCCGAGATGCCGATTCCGCGAAGACAAAAGAAGGAGCAACGGTCACCGCAGAGGAGAGGGAACGGCTCTCTCCCCTCGCGGGGTTAGACAAGTTAGAGTCCTCCGGGCGCTGCGAGAGGGGCGCGCCCGCGGGCTTTTCGTAAAGTGATTTGCGCAACGAGAGTCACTCTCTCGTCGACTCCTAAAGTATAAGGACCTCCCGCTCTCGAGAGAGGCCACGGCCTCTGCCTCCTAGTAACTCAGAAGGGTAAAGGCTTCCGACCCGCCACGTGCGCCCATCCGCACAGGCAAAAAGCCGGGCTACCTTCGCACCCTGCGGACGATCGTCCGCTGGTGCAAACGAGGGGTTAGTCTCCAGCACGCACCCTTTGCGTCGCTGAGCTACCGCCCGGGTGAAGCCATCTCCTGGAGACATGGAGATAGACGCCGCCTCGGTAACCGCGTACACCGCGAACGAACAACCGTGACTCGCGCCTGCTCGCGAACACAAGTTTATTTAAAGGGAGTCGTCGGCTCTTTATTTATTGACCTAATCTTTTACCCGCATCCTAAACGCCCGTGCGAGCGCACCAAGCACCCTAAACACCGGCTAAGCAGCTCTCGCCCGAGACGGCGTCGACAATCTGGCGGTCCCGACGTGGGGCACGACTGACACGAACATACTGACCGACGAGTCAACGTGAAACAGCCCTATAACGACCCTGAAACAACGAGACGGACGCAAGGACGTTAGCAGGCCTACGCAGAGACCCAAGCGACCAGGTTTATTTATAAGTGCGAATTAATAATAAGTAAGTAGCGAGAAAAATATTAAAATTCGCGAAGTAATCGTCGCGAGTTAAGTGATCCGCGAAGTGACGTTAAAGACTTCTGGCAGTCAAAAATCAGGCAGTGGCGCCCGGCGAAAAGCGGAAAATATTCGTTCCGTCGTTTAAAACAAAAAAAAAAAAAAAAAAAATAATAATAAATAAAGATGATGCAGCACAGCCCGGCAAAGGCATCTAATCGCAGCGAAGATTGTAACCGAAGCGAAAGCGGGATTAGCGTGAATATGCTCGGAAGTACGGAAAATGGGAGTTCAATTAGCTCCCCCGTAAATCCTCCAGCTAGTATTCCTTTAGCTGGAAACACGCATCCGGATTTAAACGATTGGCGCGACTTATTGCGTGCGCTCGTCGCGAAGAGCATCGATCTTCCTGAATTTTCGGGAAGAGATCACGAAGACCCCAGCGTGTTTCTACGCGAATGCGAAACGGTCTTTAACGCAAACAATACTGACCCGAATGCCCGCGTAAGGTTTGCATCACGCGCTTTAAAAGATGACGCGGCGCGATGGTGGGCCGCGTATCGTAATTTGGATTTTAATTGGAAGAAATTCTCGGACGTACTTAGAAATAAATACACATCGGCCAGCGCGTTAATGCAACCGAACGCGAAATTATACAGTCAGCCACAGAGCGACAAGAAAGTTGCACCTTATTCCTAGAAAAAAGACATCTGCTCGCGCGACGTCTATATCCAGATGCTCCCGATGAACAAATCATCTCGGTGCTTTTCGAAGCATTCGGGCATCAACAAGGAAAATATTACGCGGAGCGACTTTTAACACAGTGGAGGATTTGCTCACCCGCGTCGCGCAAATCGAGGCTGACGAGCTCGAAGAACGCGCTGCAGCTAGGCGTAATGCACCGCTCACACCTCCACGATTCGAGCAACCAAGACCGACGTCTACAACCGTCCCGCGTAATGCATCAAACGTCGCGCAAACGAATCGGGGAAGCCCACGGGAATTACCGCAATGTAATTATTGCCCAGAACGGCATTGGCATCGCGATTGCCCCCAGCGAGTGCAGATACAAGGAAACCTATACGGGGCGGCGGAAAACGCGGCGGCGTCCGCCCCGAAATCAAAAACCGAATAAGTGCCGCCTCTGCCCAAGTACACGGAGCGGTTATAGGTTATCTGCCTATAACGTACAACAACAAAAATATACGCGCTCTAATTGATTCAGCAGCCACGGACTGCTTCATAAATGAGAAAAATCTCCCGCCTAATGTAACCTATAGTAACAATAACATTCCTCGTTGCTAGCGATCTCGATGCCGAAATGATTCTCGGACGTACGTGGCTGAAGGAGCAGAAGGTCGTGCACGATCACGACCTTGACTGCTTATACTTCGGCATCGAATTGCGCCACCGCGTATATTTAACCCGCGACAATGCTACGCAAGATGCGCAGAGAGAGAAGGTCGAACCGCCCGCGGACTTTTTCGAGCAAGTACGATACGAATTCCCAGAGAACCATGCGCTACGCTTCAAAAAGATAATCGCCGAATACGCGGACGTGTTTTTTCCGGTCGGGCCACTACAACAGACGCCGTATGCGGAGTTCGACATCGAACTAACCGATGATACGCCGTTCCGGATTCCACCGTATCCCGCAAATGCAGAAAAAAGAAGGGCCATCGCGTCGGCAATAAAGGACCTGCTAGCCGACGGATTAATCGAGCCGTCGCAGGCTAATTATTGCTCTCCGATAGTAGCTCCACGCAAAGCGGACGGGAGCCTACGTATATGCGTGGATAATCGACGCCTGAACAGCGTAACAAAAGGCCGAGCGCAAATATTACCGGTCATTCACGAAATAATTAAAGATTTGGGCGATGCGCGTATTTTTACGACGCTGGATTTAAAATCGGGATACTGGCAAATCCCGTTAGCCGAACGCGCAAAACAATACACTACCTTTTCCACTGCCGACGGCGGGTTATATCAATGGCGCGTGCTTTCTTTCGGGTTAAAAAACGCGCCCGGATTTTTCGGAGATTTCATTACCCAGCAAGTTTTGAGCGGGTTTATTAACGTCTTCGTCAAAGCCTACCTCGACGACTTCGTCATTTATTCCGATTCCTGGGAAGAGCACCTCGCGCACATAAGTTCCGTGCTCGAACGACTGCGGGTTTACAAACTCACCTGCTCGATAAAAAAATGCTCTTTCGGTTCTCAAGAGCTTGATTTCCTCGGACATAAAATCACGCCCGCCGGCAACGAAGCAAAGACCGAGCAAATAAATGCTATTATAAATGCTACAGCACCGAAAACGCGCCGCAACGTAAGGAAGTTTCTAGGCGTATGCGGATGGCTACGCGAATACATTGCGGATTTCGCGAAAATTGCGCAACCCTTAACTGCCCTTTTATCGACAAATCGGACCTGGCGTTGGACGATAAGCGAACAGCAGGCTTTTGAAGCTATTAAGCGCGCCTTTAGTACCCCGCTTACGCTATGTTAACCGATTCCTGGAAAGGAATTTATAATCCAAACAGACGCCAGTGGGACAGGCATGGGCGCTGTTTTGTTCCAGCTAGGGGACAACGGCGAGCGTCGAGTGATATCCTACGCATCTGCAAAATTTACAAAAGTTGAGATGCGGTATCACTCGTACGAACAGGATTGCCTCGCGGTTATATGGGCTCTGCGTAGGTTCCGCAGATATTTAGAGGACGGAAACTTTACCATACGGACAGACAATCGCGCCCTTACGTGGCTGGACCGACTCAAAGACGCAACGGGAAAACTACACAGGTGGGCCATGTTCTTGCGCGGGTTCAACTTCCGCATTGAACATGTGCCGGGGAAAGAAAATGTGCTCGCGGACGCGCTTTCTCGCGATGCTGCGGAGGCACATAACTTGAACATAGACGAAATGACAGACGCCCTTTTACCGCCAGAGACGCGCGAGAAGCCCAATGAAACGCGTATCGCTAGTTTGACTGCGCGAGATTTACGCGCGGTTATAATTGAAGCGCAAAAGACTGCGCCGCCCGATGAAAAAGATATCGCGCGAGTCTTACAACCGGGACAAACGCTCGAAAACTCGCAAAACGAGTATTTCATAAGTGAACTCGGGAAACTCCCGCGGCTCTACGTACCGTACACTTGTCGTGGAAAGGTAATAGAACATTACCATGACGATCCGCTCGCAGGTCATCCCGGATGTGACGAAACGCTCCGCGCCGTGCGCGAACATTGGTTTTGGCCGCGTATGCGCGAAGACATTCAAGATCTAAAGAAAGGCTTACCTACGACTTGGCCTTTTGCGAGAGAGGCAAACAAACTGGGATCTAAATATACATAATTGTTTGTATGCTATGCGACGCCGGATCAACCGTGTCACCGGGAAATCGCCGAGCTACATGCTGCTCGGCCGCGATCTACCCAGGCCTGGAGAGTGGCACACTACGTACAACGAAGAAACGCAGCAAAGGATAGATGCCGCGCGACAACATCAAGCCACCGTAAACAAGATCCCGCAACTCGACGATGAGGGCGAGCTCGAAGTAGGAGACAAAGTAATGATGAAGAACTTCGCGCAGTCGAACGCTTTGGAGAAATTCAACGCGGGCCTCGCACCCCGATGGACCGGCCCCGCAGTCATTTCCGAGAAATACAGCAACGATGTTTACATCGTTAACCGTCCTGGACAGGACAGCATCAAGCTACACATAAGCAATATGAAGAGAGTGCACGAGGACCCGGCTGTGGAAACGGATTCCTCTGAGCAGACGACGCCAGCACAACATAAACACAATGTATCGCCCGATACGCACATGCAACTGCCGATCGTCCCGCAGTTGGTCGCCACGACTCATCCGAGTTCGACCTCCAAAACAACGAAGCAGTCGACCCCATTGACTGCTCAGATCGCAGCAGAATCTGTTCCGTCGCCCCTGCCGACGAACAACCTTAGAGAAGATACGCCGCCGAGCCCACTAGATTCAACGCGTGGCCGGACAGGCGCAGCGAACGAAGATAAGCCGCCACCGAGACCAAGTCGCTATTTCTTGAGATCTCGAGTCGTGCAGCAAAAATAATGCAGCGTAAAAGGCGACCTCGTGGGGGACGGGATGCCCGAATCAAGTTGATTCTGGGGTTATGCAAGATGGCTCATGCACATGGGGATGCTGAGAAGTTGAAACGCGCCTTGGAAACCATCTGCATGACATTCGAGGTCGAACCAACGACCCTCACATCGCAACGGCTGGGAAAAGCCCGGAGCCAGCCGAACCCAGGAGGCGGAGAAGCAGCAGAGGATGCGGAGATGGCCACTACACCGACTTGGGCACTGGATAGTGACCCGATCGCCAAGCCTTCAGAGGTCTCCAGGAATGATCCACACTTCAACGATGTCATCAAGGAAATCGACCGATTTTTGGAGGAATAAAACAGTAAGTGAGTATACGCCATAAAATCGTGCGAGAGATGTGTAAATTGAAACAAGTGAAGTGCCGTGAACGAAGTGAAGTGGAAAAACTTAGATAATGTAAGGTAGTGATATAGGCATTTTTTCCCCGTTTAATTTAAATTTAATATTAACTATTAATAATGATAAGACATTAAAATCACTAAGTTCTATGTTATTTCCTTTATATTTTATTTCATTTAATTATCTCGAAGTTCAATGTTATTTCCTTTATATTAATTATATTTTATTTTATTTAATTATCTCGAATTTAGTAATTATTTTCAAGCATCGGCATGTAATAGTTATGAGCAAACGTAAAAATATATGCGTCTGATCATCTATAAAAGAAACACTCGACACAAACAACACAATATACTCAGTTCAAAATACACCTGTTATGTATACATACAAACGACCAAATGTATCTAATTGAAATTTAATTAAAATAAAAACAATCACGAGTGAAAGTGAGCAGGACTCTCGGGACGAAACGCGTACGCGTCAGGATCTTGTAATAAATAATTTTGTTTTCTTTTATTATTTAAATCGTGGGCGGAGGAAAAGTTGAAAAACTAGGGAGGGAATGACGTACGCGCGCGCGGCGCCTTTTCCTCCGAGATGCCGATTCCGCGAAGACAAAAGAAGGAGCAAAGGTCAGCGCAGAGGAGAGGGAACGGCTCTCTCCCCTCGCGGGGTTAGACCAATTAGAGTCCTCCGGGCGCTGCGAGAGGGGCGCGCCCGCGGGCTTTTCGTAAAGTGATTTGCGCAACGAGAGTCACTCTCTCGCCGACTCCTAAAGTATAAGGACCTCCCGCTCTCGAGAGAGGCCACGGCCTCTGCCTCCTAGTAACTCAGAGGGGAAAAGGCTTCCGACCCGCCACGTGCGCCCATCCGCACAGGCAAAAGGCCGGGCTACCTTCGCACCCTGCGGACGATCGTCCGCTGGTGCAAACGAGGGGTTAGTCTCCAGCACGTCGGTAACCGCGTACACCGCGAACGAACAACCGTGACTCGCGCCTGCTCGCGAACACAAGTTTATTTAAAGGGAGTCATCGGCTCTTTATTTATTGACCAAATCTTTTACCCGCATCCCAAACGCCCGTGCGAGCGCACCAAGCACCCTAAACACCGGCTAAGCAGCTCTCGCCCGAGACGGCGACGACAGATTTTCATTCCTGTATTATAATATATCTTGGTTTACGCATAAACATTAAAAAGTAAATAATCCATATCCCCTATCTATAAAATTTGATTTAATCAATAATTCAAAAATCATTTAATTTGCAACTCAAATGATCGATTTTCATTCCTCTTTTATAATATATCTTGGTTTACGAATAAATATTAAAAAGTAAATAAACTATATCCCTAACTATAAAATTAGATTCAATGAATAATTCAAACATCTGTTAATTTGCAACATAAATGTTCGTTTTTCATTCCTCTATTATAATATATCTTGGTTTACGAATAAATATTAAAAAGTAAATAAACTATATCCCTATCTATAAAATTTGATTCACTCAATAATTCACAAATCAGTTAATTTACAACTTAAATGATCGATTTTCATTTGTCTATTCTAATATATCCTCGTTTGCGAATATATTTCAGAAAGGAAATAAACTATATCCCCTATCTATAAAATTTAATTGTATGAATAATTCAAAAATCAGTTAATTTACAACTTAAACGATGAATTTTCATTCCGCTATTATAATATATTCTGGTTTAGGAATAAGTATTAAAAAGTAAATAAATTATATCCCTTATATATAAAATTTGATTTAATCAATGAATCAAAAATCAGTTAATTTAGAACTTACTTGATCAATTTTTATTCCTGTATTATAATATATCTTGGTTTACGAATAAATATTAAAAAGTAAATAATCCATATCCCCTATCTATAAAATTTTATTTAATCATTAGTTCAAAAATCAGTTAATTTGCAACATAAATGTTCGATTTTCATTCCTCTATTATAATATATCCTGGTTTACGAATAAGTATTAAAATGTAAAGAAACTATATCACCTATACAACCCAACCAATAATTCAAAAATCAGTTAATTTGCAACTTAAATGATCGATTTTTATTCCTCTGTTATAATATATCCTGGTTTACGAATAAGTATTAAAAAGTAAAGAAACTATATCCTCTATACAACCCAACCAATAATTCAAAAATCAGTTAATTTGCAACTTAAATGATCGATTTTTATTCCTCTGTTATAATATATCCTGGTTTACGAATAAGCATTAAAAAGTAAAGAAACTATATCCTCTATACAACCCAACCAATAATTCAAAAATCAGTTAATTTGCAACTTAAATGATCGATTTTTATTCCTCTGTTATAATATATCCTAGTTTACGAATATCTTTCAAAAAGTAAATAATCTATATCCCCTATCTATAAAATTAGATTTAATCGATAATTCAAAAATCAATTAATCTACTGCCTAAATCATCGATTTTTATTCCTCTATTTTAATATATCTTGGTTTACGAATAAATATGAAAAAGTAAATAAACCATATCCCATACATATAATATTTTATTTTATCAATAATTTAAAAAATCAGTTAATTTACAACTTAAATGATCGATTTTCATTTGTCTATTCTAATATATCCTGGTTTGCGAATAAGTATTTAAAAGTAAAAAAACTATATCCCCTATCTATAAAATTTGATTTAATCAATAAATAAAATATCAGTTAATTTGCAACTTAAATGATCGATTATTATTCCTCTATTATAATATATCCTAGTTTACGAATATATTTCAAAAAGTAAATAAACTATATCCCCCATATATAAAATTAGATTTAATCAATAATTCAAAAATCAGTTAATTTACAACTTAAATGATCGATTTTCATTCGTCTATTATAATATATACTAGTGTACGAATAAACCTAAAAAGTAAATGAATTATATCTTACGACTATCAAATCTTATTTAATTGGTAATTCAAAAATCAGTTAATTTGCAACATGAATGATCGATTTTCATTCGTCTATTATAATATATACTAGTGTACGAATAAACCTAAAAAGTAAATGAATTATATCTTACGTGTGTTAAATCTTATTTAATTGGTAAGTCAAAAATCAGTTAATTTACAACTTAAATGATCGATTTTCATTCGTCTATTATAATATATACTAGTGTACGAATAAACCTAAAAAGTAAATGAATTATATCTTACGACTATCAAATCTTATTTAATTGGTAATTCAAAAATCAGTTAATTTGCAACATGAATGATCGATTTTCATTCGTCTATTATAATATATACTAGTGTACGAATAAACCTAAAAAGTAAATGAATTATATCTGACGTTTGTTAAATCTTATTTAATTGGTAAGTCAAAAATCAGTTAATCTACAACTTAAATGATCGATTTTCATTCGTCTATTATAATATATCCTGGTGTACGAAAAAGTATTAAAAAGTAAATAAACTATATCCCCTATCTATAAAATTTGATTTAATCAATAATTCCAACAATAGTTAATTTACAACTTTAATGATCAATATTCATTCTGCTATTGTAATATATCCTGGTTTACGAATATATTTCAAAAAGTAAATAATCTATATCCCCTATCTATAAAATTAGATTTAATCGATAATTCAAAAATCGATTAATCTACTGCCTAAATCATCGATTTTCATTCCTCTGTTATAATATATCCTAGTGTACGAATAAACCTAAGAAGTAAAGAAACTATATCCCCTATCTATAAAATTTGATTTAATCAATAATTCAAAAATCAGATAATTTACAACTTAAACGATCAATTTTCATTCCGCTATTATAATATATCCTGGTGTACGAATAAGTATTAAAAAGTAAATAAACTATATCCCCTATCTGAATTAATCAATAATTCAAAAATCATTTAATTTGCAACTTAAATGATCGATTTTCATTCCTCTTTTATAATATATCCTGGTTTACGAATATATTTCAAAAAGTAAATAAACTATATCCCCTATCTATAAAATTATATTTAATCAATAATTCAAAAATCAGTTAATTTACAACTTAAACGATCAATTTTCATTCCGCTATTATAATATGTTCTGGTTTACGAATAAACCTAAAAAGTAAATAAACTATATCCCCTATCTATAAAATTTGATTCAAACAATAATTCAAGAATCAGTTAATTTGCAACTTAAATGATCAATTTTCATTCTTCTATTATAATATATTTTGGAATTGATGGGGAGTATCAGGAAGAAATAAAGGTGGATAGTCCCACTCTCCAGTTTGTTCGCGGGCCACCAAAACTCTTTTGTACGTGTCCAAACAATTAGTTTATTTAATGAGTGTATACTCCAGTATACTCCATAATTGTATACTCCAGTATACAATTTTAGAAGCGGCACGCTCGTGACAACTCGCGTCCGCGTCTCGCGGCGGCTGGGCCGGAACTATCTTCTCTCGCCGCGCGCTTTCGCTCCCTCGCCACATCTGAGGTGGCGGCCTCGCTAGGCCACCACGTTGATACGCAGGCAGAGAAGCTGCTTGCGCCGATGCTGATGAAGCTGGACCGCCACATTCACTCCTCCACCAGTAACGAACGAGGGACGAGTGAGGAACGATACTCGTTTTAGAATCTTAGGCTTGCGGGATGAAGTTTCTGTTTGAGCGGAGGGCGCAAACAATGACGCTGACTCTGATGTAGGTGCCGATGGATTTGACTGTTTCGGTGACAAGAGCAGGGCTGCATTGCAATTGCCAGCTGGTGGAGAGGATGGAAGGAAAGCTACGATGTCGTCATTCTCTTCAGACGGTGACGACTGTTGAACAGGTGTTAAGATAGGCGCTGACGCTGCGTCAGGCGCTGAAGCGTTATTCGAATGCGAAAGCGGTGAATGCTGTACAGACCGAGCTGCTGTGGCTGACGCGAGGGCTGACGATGTAGAAGCCTGCCGCAGGGGCGAATGCGATGGCCTGTGATGCGGCGCTTGGTCCTCCAGCCCGTCGGCCGTTTCGATGAAAGCTGGTTTTAAGGCCGATGTCGAAACTACTTTTGCCGTCCCGTCAACTTCGATTTTGTAGGCGTGCTCCGAGATGCGCTCAAGGACCTTATGAGGTCCCGTATATGGCGGCTGAAGCGGCTTACGTATAGCATCGATGCGCCTGAAGACGAACGGACTTGAGCGCAAATCGAGCTGCGAGAAAGGACGGGGTGGTGTGTGTCTGGAACCTGGAACAGCCCGCAAATTAGACATCAGCTGTCTCAGCTGTGAGATGAATGCTGGAGCGTTTGCGGCTGGATGGCTCGACGGGACGAAGAAGTCGCCCGGAACCCGAAGAGTTGTTCCAAAAAGCATTTCGGCTGGCGATGCTTGCAGGTCTTCCTTCAGAACCGTTCGCAGCCCGAGAAGGACCGTCGGAAGGGCTTGCGTCCAAGGCAGCAGTGCGCTGCACATCGAAGCAGCTTTCAAGGTCCGGTGCATCCTCTCGACCATGCCATTGGCCTGCGGGTGGTAAGGGGTCGTGCGAACCCTATTTGCGCCAATCAGCTCGGCCAGGGAGGTGAAGAGCCTCGCCTCGAACTGTGTACCCTGGTCGGAAGTGATGGTGAGCGGAGTGCCAAATGAGCAAATCCAGTGCTCGTACAGGGCTCTGGCGACGGTGTCAGCCTGTTGGTCCGATATCGGGATTGCAGCTGGCCACCTGGAAAACCTGTCAACAATGGTGAGGCAATATTGTGAGCCATTGAGTAGCGGCAATTTGATGAGGTCGACATGGATGTGCGCGAAGCGCGCGTCCGGCTCCGCGAACTCTCCTAGTGCGGTACGGTTGTGCCGGTGAATTTTAGCACGCTGGGAGGCAACGCATGAGCGCGCCCAGCGCGCGATATCCTTCCGAAGGCTAGGCCAAAAGTACTTTTGGGCCGAAAGCTTAACTGTAGCTCGAATGCTCGGGTGAGCTAGGCCATGAATGACGTCGAATGCCCGCCTCCTGAGCTGGCGGGGAATATACGGCTGGATGATGTTATCCGTGACCGCACAGTAAAGCGCTGAGCCTTCGATGGAGAGCGGCTGCAAGGCGAGGGCCGGCGAACCTAGGAGGTGTGGGAGATCGAGATCGATCTGTTGCTGACTGGCCAGTTCGGCAAAGGACAGCGTTGAAGGCATTGAGACGATCTCCACCCTTGAGAGAGCGTCTGCGGCTGCGTTGTGTTCTCCTTTGGTGTAACGGAGCGTGATCGGAAACTGGAATAGAAAGTCAAGTTGCCGCGCTTGGCGCGAGGACGACCTTTCATGCGGCTGCTGGGCCGCATATATCAACGGCTTGTGATCCGTGAGGAGCGTAAAGGGACGTCCTTCCAACATGCTTCGAAAATGTTTGACGGCGGAGTATGCAGCTAGCAGCTCTCTGTCGTAGGTGCTGTAGCGACGCTCCGCATCCATCAGCTTCCTGGAGAAGAACCAAAGTGGTCTCCACGAGCCGTTGAGGTCCAGTTATTCCAGTGCCGCTCCCACTGCGACGTCTGACGCATCTGTGAGGAGACGTAGAGCTGAGTTGTGTTTCAAAAAGGTAGTGCTCGCAGCCTTAGATAGGGCTTCTTTGCTACGATAGAACGTCCGGTCAGCCTCTGTCGTCCAGCTAATGGCGCAGTCCTTCTTTTTGACAGGAAGATGTTTGAGAAGCTCGTTGAGTGGCGTTTGTAACCGCGCAGCTTCGGGGATGCACCTCCGATAGTAGTTGGTGAGACCCAGGAAGCGGCGGAGCTGAGTGGAGTTTGCGGGTTTCGGCATCTCCGTGATTGCTCGTATTCGCTCGGCCGGTGGCTCGGTGCCCTGGGCTGAGACCTCGTATCCCAGGTATACGACTGCCGGCTTCCCGATGGTACACTTCTCTGGGTTTATCCGGATACGCGCCGTCCTGAGGGTCTGCAATAGAATTTTCAGATGAGCGAAATGTTGCTCAGCTCCCGAGCTATATCGTCCAGATAGGCACGAGCGAAGGGTAAATCGCGCAGCAGATGATCCATGGCTCGCTGAAGGGATTGAGCGGCATTGCGCAACCCAAGGTAGGAGCGGGTAAATTCATATAACCCGAACGGAGTTGTGATTGCCGTCTTCTGCGCGTCCTCTGGCGCTATCGGCAGCTGGTAGAACGCCTTTTTGAGATCGATGACGGAGAAGATGTCGCCTTCCAGGCTCAGCATCATATCCTCAATGATAGGTAGGGGGTACCTGTCCGGCACCGTTTTGGCGTTCAAATGCCTGTATTCGCCGGTAATGCGATAGCTGCCATTAGGCTGTGACGTGTGTCACGGGGAGAAAGAAGGCGGGAGATTGTAACGCGACCGGTGCAAGCGAGCGCGCGACCGGTGCGAGCGAGGACGCGACCGATTAAGCAGCCGGGAGGCGGCCAGCGAGGCCGCAGCGTAACAGCGGCGCGAGCGGAGGGGCCAGCGAGGCCCCCGCGTAACGGGTGACGCGAGGGAAGTGGCCAGCGAGGCCACTGTGGAATTGTGACGCGGGAGTAGCGGCCCGCGAAGCCGCTACATTCACACGAATTGCGAGGAGCGGCAGACGCGCTGCCGCTAATACGACAGAACCGGGCTAAAGTTGTACCAGAAACCGTGAATAAAGCGTCCCAGAAAAACAGTAAACCAACAAATATTGATTTTTGTGACAATACCCGAAACCCCGGTTTCCCTTGCGTTTCCCCCCTTTTTTTCTGTTTAATAGCCGGAGACCATTTGTGTGGTGCCTTCCCGCCAAGGCCGGCGGAACCTCCTCTGAGGGAGAGAGTCCGCACCCGCTAGCCAGGGCAGCTCGCCTGGCGCCCGACAAAGCAAGAAAAGGAAAATATTGGCGAGCTACGCCATTTGGGCCGTCGCGGGGCGGAAGGGCCCTTTCCTAGAGTAATAGGAAAAGCGACGTGTCACAGTGGCGCCCGACGTGGGGCAAAGCCGGCCACACAAACGAGACGCGACGCGCGAGGGTGACGAATAGTCGGTAGCCGAATTGGAAGGGAAAGGGGCGTACGAACAGCGATTGGGAAAGTTTGCGCAGGCGAGCACTCCGCCAAAATCGGCATTGCCTTCAGCCGCGGAAACGAATTCTCACGCCAGCAGGCGTAGAGAACAAAGCGACTTTATTGTCGCCAAGCGGAATTCGACATTGACCCCAGACTGCTTGTGACCCCTTGTGCGTGACCCCTAATATTTATATATTATATCACCAAAATTGTAACCCGGGTAAGTGCCTGGAATTCGAGGCGCTAACGTCGCCTCAGATTCAAGTTTCAGGAGGGCACTCGCAACGTCGAGCTATTCGACACAGCCGCGAATCAACATTCGGTCCGCGAAGTAAACAGTATCGATAATAGCAACGAGAACGGGCACCTTGTCGGAATCGACGCGACGTTGGACGCGACGCGCAAATAGAAGCAAGAACCGGGAAAATAAGGAGATTCGACGAATATAGTATGGCCGAGAACGGGAGTAAACGCGGACGGAAAGAAGCGACCTTTCACGGTAAATACGTCGAGGCGGTCGAACAGTTACTAGCGACGCGTAGGGGAAGGGCGATGATGAGGCGGCTCTTAGTGTTGCGGACTCCCCAGCTGATAAAAGAAGTAAAGTACCGAAGCTTGAGCGAGCGGGGTGGGGCGGATATCCTCCGCGAACGAATCTGGCGACACGACCTGCGCGTTCAGCGGAAGGAAGTACACCGCCAGACCAATGACGTCCCGTGGTTTCCGGATTGGGACCGGGACGGGGCGGCCACACCGACGGATTGCGGAAGGATGTGCGCCGGCCCTATATCGCTCCCGACGGACGAGGGTGAGGGGGAGGAGGGAGACTCCGCCTCGGTAAGGAGCACCGGCGCGGGGGGAGAGACAGAGCGTGGAGGGGGAACCACGTCGGAGGGAGAGGTCGCGCGGCTGCGGGCTGGAATCTAGCGGCTGCAAGCGCACGAAAACGCCTCCGAGTCGGACCGGCCCGGCTCACCGTGCGAGCAGCCGCGAGTCGCGTCCGCGACGCTGTCCCCCTCCCAACGAAGCGCATACCGCGCGTCGACCGCGGCCGCGGAGAGCCGCCGTCGACCGGCCGGCGGGCACGTGACAAAACCGCCGAGTGTGCAGCGGACACCGATTCAGGCCGCGCATCACTCCCCTCATGCCCTTACTGACCTAGTGAGGACGCGCCAAGCCGGAGCCGCCGGACCCCTATCTGGGGATCGAGGGGCCCGCGCGCGGCCGCGGTTCAGCGAGTCGCCCGTGCGATGCCGCGGCGCGCCCCGATCGCCCGCATCCGACGCGGGGGAGTCAGCTGACCACCGCGCACGGCGGAGAGCGAGGCGGGACAGCTCCCGTTCGCAAAGCCCCTTGAGGAGAATCTCTGGCGAACGACGAAATCGCCGGAGATCATACTCCCGCGAGGACGATCGGCGGCGCGAAGCTCGAACGCGACCGCCGCGTGACAGCGACAGCGGCCGAGAAGCCCGGCTGCGCGCGCATGACGACCGATCTAGGACGGCATACATTTCCCCCCACCTGCGACGTGAAAGGCGTAGAGTAGTCGAGCCGAGAGAGGAAAGGAGGCAAAGTAGACATCGACGCGCACATGTTTCTCCGGATAGCGAGGACGAGCGGCGTGCCCGCCGCGAGTATCACAGGCGCTGGCACGACGACCGCCAGTACGAGAGACGTGACAGCCGCCGAGATCGCGACCATAGCCAAGGGCCGCGATATCCCTTCGCGCGAGATGAGTGGAGTCACTCGAGCGGCAGTGACGGGACCGAATCGGACGAGGGAGAGCTCGACGTCACGATACGGACGACACGAACGCCTGCCCGCCGCGCCCGAGGCCGCGCGCGATACAATGACACCTGGGCGTGTCTAAAAATGCTTCGCGACTTCAGGCTCCAGTTTGCGGGCCAGACGCAAGAGAACGCGGAAACGTTCCTTGACAGATTAGAAGCGTGCCGCCGCAGCTCCAATTTTGAGAACGAAGACCTCCTTGAAGCCATCCCCGCCATATTATCGGGACGGGCGAACCAATGGTTCCGCGGGAACCAGGAGGACTTAACGTCCTGGAGAGCCTTCGCCAAGGCGTTTCGAAACAAATTCTGCGTGCGGCTGACGGAATCGGAGCTCTACGAGGAGCTGCGCGTGCGAACGCAGGCGAAAGGAGAGAAAATCCCCGATTACCTCATCTGCCGCCGCTATATATACCGCCAGTTCCGAAAAAGCCCCTCGCTCCGGCGGCAACTAGAGGAATCGTTCCGCGGCCTGTTGCCCGACTATCAGGAAGCAATGCGACGCGAAATCATCGACTCGTACGGCGGGTGCGGGGGGCGAGCTGCGCGGAGCGTCGGAAGCGACCCCGCGCACCGCACCTCCGACCGCCGATCAGCTGAGACGCGACGGCGCCAGCTGTCCTCAACCCGAATCGGAAAATACCGACCGGCGGGCGCGGAGCGGCAGCGGCGACAAACAACCAGGGAATCATAAGCCCGCGGAAGCCACCACGGCTAAGACCCTGAGCGAGGTCGTGACAGAGTTCGTGCGAAAGAGAGGACAGATTGGAGCGAGGGCCGTAACACGCGAAGCCGACGAGCAGACAGTCGAAGTAGCGACCCCTCCTCAGGTCGGAGTCCCAACTTGGGGGGGGGGGGGAGGTCGCCGGCCACGTCCGGCGAAAGAGATAGCAGGTGTGGCGGGAGACAGCCGCAAGTACCTGGCGGTCGAGTTAAGCGGGGTCACATACAGAGCCCTGGTGGACACGGGAGCCCAGATAACCGTAGTCGGGCCGGAGGTCGCCCGGCAGTTCCAAGCCCGGCTGCGGCCGGCCGATACCGTCCTTCGTTCGGTACTCGGCACCACCACGAAGCCGCTTGGAACGCTGAGACTAACCCTGGAGGTGGACGGGAAAGTCGGCGCGATCCAGGCGCTAGCAATGGACAGTCTTGAAAACGAAATGATACTGGGGATCGATTTCCTCCAGCATTTCGACCTGGTAGTCTGGGCATCGAGGGGTGCCTGGAGAGCCGGGAAGAGCCGCTGGCGAGACTTTCTGGGATCGGGCGGAACCTCCTCGCGAATCCACGCGGAATGTGCCGGAATTGTCGAACTAAAGGACGAGCAGAAAAGACGGCTGGAGGAGCTGGTAAACCGCCTATTGCCCGAGTCGACACCGCGACTTGGCCTCACGACGCTGACCGAGCACTACATTGATGTGCAGGGTGCCCCGCCGAGCCGCCACCGAGCCCGTCGCATGTCGCCGCGGATGCTCGAAGTCGCTCGCGCCGAGGTAAACAACATGCTGGAGGCTGGAGTAATCGAGCGGTCGTCAAGCGAGTGGAGTAGCGCGCCCGTCCTGCTGAAAAAGTCGGACGGGACCTACAGCTTTTGTGTGGACTACCGCAACGTAAACAGAGTGACGAGACGTGACGCATATCCCATCCCCCGAATGGAGTCGATTCTCGATAAGCTGCGGCATGCGCAATACTTATCGACGATCGACCCGAAGCAAGCCTATTTCCAGGTCCCGATGGAGCGGACGAGCCGAAAATATACGGCGTTCGCCGTCCCGGGCCTGGGGCTATTCCATTTTAATCGGCTTCCATTCGGCCTGATGAATGCGCCCATGATCTTTCAAAGGCTGATGGATGCGCTCTTCGGGCCCGAATTCGAGCCGTACATATTCGGATATTGAGACGACATCGTGGTTGCCACGGCGAACTTTGAGGAGCACATCAAATGGCTCGAGTTTGTGATCGCGCGCCTGAATGCGGCAGGGCTAGCCATCAATCGCAGTAAGTGTGAGTTCGGTCGGACTCAGGTAACTTATCTAAGCTTCCGCCTAGACCGCGACGGGCTGAGGCCGGCCCCTGATAGAGTCGCGCCAGTACTGGTCTACCCTCCCCCGCAGAATATCAAAGAGCTGCGCCGATTCCTCGGGATGGTAGGATGGTACTCGCGATTCATTGAGGGGGACTCGGACCTCAAGCAACCGCTGGTTAAGCTCCTACGCACGGGCGAGACGTGGCGTTGGGGCGAAAGCGAGCAGGCAGCGTTCGAGAAGCTCAAGGCCGCGCTATCGGAAGCCCCAGTACTCGCGCGGCCGGACTTCTCGCGGCCGTTCGTGATACAGTGTGACGCGAGCAGTGGAGCAATTGGAGCCGTACTCACACAGGAGTTCGAGGACGAGAAGCACCCGATCACGTACCTCAGTCGCGTGTTGACCAGCGCCGAGCGCAACTATACGACGACGGAGCGTGACTGCTTAGCCATCGTGTGGTCTATTCAAAAACTCCGCCCGTACGTCGAAGGTTACCCTTTTCAGGTTATAACAGACCACAACGCGCTAAAGTGGCTGCGCAATCTGAAAGAGCCGACCGGGCGGCTGGCGAGATGGGCCCTCGAACTCCAGCAATGGGATTTCGAGGTGGTCCACCGCAAGGGAGCCCTACACCAGGTCCCCGACGCCCTCTCGCGAATTTTCGACGAGGAGGTGTGTGTCGGGGCACTGGAGACGCGAGCAGACGAGTGGTATTTGCGCCGGAAGAAAGAAGTAGAGGAGACCCCGTCGAAGTTCCCCGCGTGGCGTGTCGAGAACGGCACCTTATACCATTACCGCCCCGACCGATTGCTTGACCCGATACGGCCTCCCGAGGAGGGCTGGCGCCTAGTCGTGCCCATAGAACACCGCGGCCGAGTGCTGAATGACGCACACGGGCAAGCATCGTCCGGACACTTGGGCGTAGACAAGACGTACAGCCGCTTGGCGAGTGAGTACTACTGGCCCGGCATACAGCACGACGTACACCACTACGTTCGCGCGTGCCATGAGTGCCAGCAGTACAAAGTGTCGCAGGCAGGGCCGCAGGGGCTCATGGGGTCACGCATGGTGGAATGTCCGTGGGTCGTGGTCGCGGCCGACCTCATGGAATTCCCCAGGAGTAAGCGGGGAAAGAAATACCTGATCGTCTATCAGGACCTGTTCACCCGGTACGTAGAGCTCCGGGCCGTAGCCTCCGCCGACGCTAAAGCCGGTGTGGAATCCCTGGCCGATTTGATAATTTTCCGCTGGGGAACCCCGACGTACTTATTGACGGATAACGGGCGTGAATTTGCGAACGCGACGCTCGGGAAATACCTCGAGGAGAATGGAATCCGCCATGCAACCACGCCGCCGTATCACCCGCAGGCGAATCCAGTCGAGCGCACGAACCGCACCCTAAAAACAATGATCGCGACGTTCGTGCGAGAGGACCACCGCGAGTGGGACCGACATCTCCCGGAATTTCGCCAAGCAATAAATACAGCCGTGCAGGCGACCACAAAGGTTTTGCCGGCGTTTCTGAACCTCGGGCGAAATCCGCCGCCCGTGAAAAGTCTACGTCGTGAAGTTGAAGGCGCGCGGACAGTCGTGAAAATTTCCGAAGAAACGTGGGCAGATCGAGTAGGGCGACTAGAGGCGTTGCGGGACATAGTGCGAAGCTCGACTGAGAAGGAGCAAGCGCGACAGGCTCAGCATTATAACCGGGAAGACGCGACGTGAAATACTTCGTAGGCGACAAGGTGATGCGGAGAACACATGTGCTGTCGAACGCGGCAAACCACTTTTCGGCTAAGCTGGCACCGAAATTGGAGGGGCCGTGCACGATAATCGAGGAACTCTCGCCGACCGTTTATCCAATTCGACGTGACGATGATGGCCGCGACGCGAAGGTGCCTGTCTCTCAGCTGAAACGATATCTCCCGCCCCGCCAATCCGGAGTGCGGTCGAGGAAGTGACGCGACAGGTTTTTTGTTGATTCCAGATGTACCGGCGAGGCAGTGGGAGAGGAACCCGAGGACAACAGGAAAGGGGACACCGGCCTTTCCCGGCCTTCCAACTACCCTTTGGCCGCCCGCTCCTCCCAGAGCGAGAGGACCCTAGGGGCGAGCCCTGGTGGATTGGAGAGGAGGCGAACGAGCTTCAAGGGATCCGCGAGGTTCCGCCCAGCTCTCCTCCAGCGGCCACCATCGGGTCGCCGAGCTCGCCGTCGGAGGAGGAAAAGCCATTCTCGCTGTCCGAGTTGTGGCGAGAGCTCGGCCCGCCGTTGAACCGGGAGAGTCAAGGGGCCCGGCAAGCGCCCCGCCCGGTCGAAGCGACGGAAGCCGACGTGGCGAGGCCACCCCTGGAGCCCACTGGCCCGGAGAGTCCGCCTCAGGTCCAAGCAGCCCCGCCCGCTTCACCCGAGGGTCCGGCTCCGATCCGAGCAGCCCCGCCCGCTTCACCCGAGGGCAGGTCCGACCCGCCGGTCGTGATAGCCGGGCGCGGCAGGGCGCGCCGCCGAAGCGAGGATCTCCCAACCAGACCGGGAGACAGCGGAAGGGACCGGCCGAACATCACACATGCCGCACCCATATCGCTCGGTGCTCCCGGCGAGAGAAGCGTCGGTGCCACCAACGGAGTCCTGCGTCCGGCGGAGATATCGCCGCCGACCCGACCGCTGCCTCAGGTACAAAGAGTACCACCCCTGCGGAGCCAAGAGAGAAGCTCGCCGGCTGCTGAATCGGCGGTCGCCTCCGCGACGCACGGAGGGACAGACGGCTCTCCGCACCCCGACTGGGTGCCGGTGAGGGTGGCTGTCCCCGCCGCTGAAGCCGAACAACGGCAGAGAGAGGAGATGCGTGGGTGGGAGGAGACCCGCCTCCGCCTCCAGCGTGAGAGGAGAAGGCCCCCAGAGCCCCAGGGGCCGCGGAAATCCCGACGCAGCAGGCGCGGCCCGCGCTCGGGGAGACGGCAGCTGCAGCTCGACGACTACGTCGGGGCGAGGTATCCCAGTCCCCACAGAGAGCAGAGTACGCCGTCCGCCATCCCGGAGTGCCCCCGACAGGACGCCCGACCGGTCGCAGCAGAGAGCGCCGCTGCCTCAGTACCAGGTCCCACGGAGGCGCCGGCCTTCGCCGGACGCCGCTCACGGTGGGACGTACCGCCGCCGTCCAGAGAGGTCACCCGAAGGGAAGCCGCTAGGGAGGAAGGGCGAGAGGAGTATGCCCCAACCACCTTCGCCATGCGCTATCACGGTCGGTTGTTTGGAGGGCTGACCGGCATACCAACTGACAGCAGCGTTGACCCGCCCGCACGCTGCTGCTTCAACTGCTGGAGACACGGCCACCGACTATCCGAATGCCCGGAGCCACTGAAAACCCGAGCCTACTGCACGAACTGCGGGCGGAGGGACGTAGTCCTCCCGAACTGCCCTCGCTGCCGCGAAGCATACAAGGCCACGGTGGCGAGCTCCACGATCCGCCCGGGCCGACTACGGCCAGCTACAGAAGGACCGCCGTCACCGCCGGCGCCCTCCTCGACGCCCATGGTGCAGGGCTGGCGTCAGAGCAGGAACGGGGACAGCCCGGCCCCCGCTATCCGAGGAGCGATTAGTCGCCGAGGCTCGGCGACGGAGGAACCGCCCCGGAAGAGGGCGGCCGCAGGCAGCAGTGCCGGAGAGAGAGAGACGATGAGGGGACGAGACAGAGCCGAGGACGAAGACGGGGACGAGCCCGGAGGAGCCATGGGGACAACCTGTAAGCAGCCGCAGCCCCAGCAAGGCGGTCGAGAGGTAGGGCGGGAGCCCGCACGAGAGGGTGCGGCCAGGCCCGCCGCGCCACAATCCATTCCAGCCGCTGACGGGCCCGCGCGGAATAGTCGCTTATGGGGACTGGTGCCCCATTTGGATAGGCTCCCGGAGGCGCTACAAGCCCAGATAGTGCAGCGCTTGATGGAGGACGATGAGGAAGACCGGAAGAAGAGAGGGATGAGGAAGTAGAGAAGCACCAAAGAGAAGAGAGACGGACTAGAGGGACTAGAGGTCTAGAGGTAACCGCGACGCAACGAGCCAATAAAGGACACAGGCGAAAGCCCGAGGTAATGTCGGGATCGCGTGAGGAAGGTGTGATGCGAACAGGAGGAGCAGGACAGTCTGAAGGAAAACTTAAGTGTAAGTAACTGGAGATAGGGAGCAGGGGAGAGGAAGACTTAGCGAACCCAATTACCGGAGAGCGAACGTCAGCCAGCAGGCACAGTCCGGCGGCCCACTCCGCAAGAGTGCATCGACGTGGGGGGGGGGGAGTGTGACGTGTGTCACGGGGAGAAAGAAGGCGGGAGATTGTAACGCGTAGCCGCCGTGCGACCTCCGTGCGCGCCGTAAAACGAGCAATAATCGTCGGGGGGGGAGAATCGGTTTGGGCACAGAAGTCCGGCCCGAGCTCGTAGGCGAGCGGCGGGCGCAGCCCGCCGAGGCATAGGACAAGCCTGACCCGCGCAATGCTGCAAGCCTGCAGCCGCGGCAACACCGCCTCGAGAGGAAGGCGACGTGACCGGCGGGCCGTGGCATCGGCCATGTTGAAGAAAGCCGGCCGGCGTGATTGCCGCCGCTGCCGGGCGGCCGCCTGGAGGAGGAGGAGAGCGCGGGGGGGCCAGCCTGCGGCCGCCTAGCCGCGCCACCGCCGAAAATTCGAAAAAGACAAAGGGCCCGCGCGGTGGTCAACGCCCCGGCTCGAGAGATAGAATTGAGACGTTGAGGCGCGAAGACGTAAGAAGAGATCGAATTGAGACGTTGAGGCGCGAAGACGTAAGAAGAGATCGAATTGAGACGTTGACGCGCGAAGACGTAAGAAGAGATTGAGTTGAGACGTTAGCGAGAGAAGACGTAGGAAGAGGAAAACGAGACGTTGACGTGCAAGGACGCACCGAGTAGCTCGAGACGTTGAGAGGCCAGGACGTGACGACTTAGCCGAGACAAGGGACGAGCGAAGTCACACGGAGAACCGAAACCCTACCCCGCCAAGCCACCGGCCGTCCTCCCGTAGTGCGACCAGAAGGGAGAGGCACCTGCCCACGGGGAAAGATAGCGGCCCGGAGGACCACCTGCGGGACCCAACAGTCCGGCCCAGAGACCCGGGAGAGGACTGCCCACCAGAGCCCGGACAGAGGCCACCAGCCCACCAGAGCCGACGGCGAGTCCGGTGCCACCCGAGGAGGGACGACCCGCGGCAGACAGCCGCCACACCGACCGGCGACCACCGCCGCCCTCCAACCACCGCCACACCGACCGGCGACCACCGCCGCCCTCCAGCCACCGCCACCCGCCAGCCCGCCGGCCCCAGCCAGCCCATCGCCACCCACTCGCCGCCGCACAGGACCAAGGCCCACGAGACTCGGGGTGAGTGAGCCTTCGGCTCAGAGTGCGGGCGGAGTGCTCGGGAGGGACGCGACGCGACGGGAAGCGACGAGGAGAGTCGAGGCGCGACCGGCTAGAGTGCCGTGGACGGACGCGGGCGGAGGTCGTATCGCGAGTGCGCGACCGGTGCAAGCGAGCGCGCGACCGGTGCGAGCGAGGACGCGACCGGTGAAGCAGCCGGGAGGCGGCCAGCGAGGCCGCAGCGTAACAGCGGCGCGAGCGGAGGGGCCAGCGAGGCCCCCGCGTAACGGGTGACGCGAGGGAAGTGGTCAGCGAGGCCACTGTGGAATTGTGACGCGGGAGTAGCGGCCCGCGAAGCCGCTACATTCACACGAATTGCGAGGAGCGGCAGACGCGCTGCCGCTAATACGACAGAACCGGGCTAAAGTTGTACCAGAAACCGTGAATAAAGCGTCCCAGAAAAACAGTAAACCAACAAATATTGATTTTTGTGACAATACCCGAAACCCCGGTTTCCCTTGCGTTTCCCCCCTTTTTTTCTGTTTAATAGCCGGAGACCATTTGTGTGGTGCCTTCCCGCCAAGGCCGGCGGAACCTCCTCTGAGGGAGAGAGTCCGCACCCGCTAGCCAGGGCAGCTCGCCTGGCGCCCGACAAAGCAAGAAAAGGAAAATATTGGCGAGCTACGCCATTTGGGCCGTCGCGGGGCGGAAGGGCCCTTTCCTAGAGTAATAGGAAAAGCGACGTGTCACAAGGCATCGGGACTAGCCGTAGAGGACTTGCCCAGGCGCTGTTGGATGGGCGAACGATGCCCAGTTCGAGCAGCGAGCGAAGTTCGGCTCGAGCTGCTTCGAGACGCGGTCCGAGGAGGCGGCGAGGTTTAGCAGCCGCCGGTGGGCCCTTCGTCAGGATGTGGTGTTGGGCCTCGAGTTTGGGCAGGGCGATAATCGTGCTGCCCGGCGAGGCGAGGTCCTGAAATTCATTAAGAAGTTGAGCGAAGGGGCCTTCGGCGACCTGAGTCGCGATCTTGATAGCGACTGAGTAAACCTGCGCTGCTTGGATGGATCCAACGGCAAAGCAGGCCGTTTCCTGGTCGATAAGCCTTTGCCTCCGGACGTCGACGATGAGGCCGTGATGCCCCAGAAAATCTGCACCAAGGATCGGTGTGCCGACGTCTGCAATGACAAAATTCCACCTCAGCGGTCGACGAAGTCTGAGGTCTAGTTGCATCGTAGCGGTTCGCGTCGCTGCGCACACGATGAGCGTTGAAGGTTGCCTCCACTTGGGCGAACCAAATCTCGGGGCTGAAAGCCCAATATGAAGGTAAAATGCAGCGCGACACCGCTTCTATTTCCTTATCTCCGTTTTCCCCTCCTCCGGACCAAGTGGGGCTCGTCGTAAGTAAGCCCAAGATGCCATGCTGGCCGGAGATGTGCAAGGAGGTTCCATCAGGTTGAGAACCCTGACTGTTGCCAAGCGGGTGTTGGTCGGAGTTACCAACGAAGGCCGGAAGAGGCGGGCTACGCTGTGTTGCCATGGCCGATTTAATTTATTGTCTGAGTCCGCTTGCTTACGGAAGGTACGTCAACTTTGTAAAAGCGCGGGTTGTGCGTTGCGACGAACGCAGTGTGCGTATGGGGACGCGGGTTGCTTCGCTCTACCGCTATGTGGTGGGAGGCGCCACACACTAGCGGGCCACGACGTATGAAACTGGCCGGCGACGGTGGCGCGCCGGATGCGTCACGGTCGGCGTCGGCAAAACGAGACGCCTCGGGTCGAAGATGGCCGCCCGCGCGCGAAAGCGACAAGGCGGGATGGTTTTTTTTTGGCGGCAAAAATGGCCGACTTTGAAAAAAAAAACGCGAAATGCAAAAATAATGCGTGGCCCGAAGAGAGGCAGTCCCCGTGGATTAAAAAACTTTTTATGCGTCAACAGATCTCGCGGTCTCTCTCGGACGATAAGGGCCGCGGAACTGTGTAAAATGCGTAAAATTTTAAATTGATTTCGTCATATGCTCGGTAAAATAAAAAAAATTGCACAACGGAATTATCCGGTCGGCTACTCTGAAATGAGCTTCAGCATTCTATGCGCTGGTGAAAAAAAATAGTTGAGAAATTTTCGCGCCTGCTGTGGCGGCAAGCCGTGGTTGCCTTGCACGCGAAAGCGTCGGCAACTGATTGTTGTGTTACTTGCGCGTGCGCGGGGATGAAAAAGGAGCGACTCACCCCGCGAAAAAGCGGCGTTTATGATGCTCTAGTGCCGCCGAGGCTGCCGTGCCTATGACGTACTGGTAGCGTGCGGCAGCAGGGGGTAGAACACCGTGCTCCAGCCGGCGTCAGCAGGTACCAATGAGCAGCTGGCTGCGGTGGTGCCTGATGAAAATGCGGCGCTTTTTCGCTGTTGATCGGCGAATCGAACGTCGGTGAACGCTGCGCCTCCTCGATAAGCTGCAAGTCCGGCTGAAGTTGAGGAGGGTGCCGACAATGATGTTGAAGTTTTTTTTTTCTCTTTTTTTTTCTCTTGCTGATTTTGAACAGCGAAGTGTGAAGCTGGCCACCGGGAAGATGAGGCGTAGAGACGCGGTGTCGAAGTGCCTGAGTCGCACTAAGATGGCGATTACGCTAAAAATGGCGGTGCACGCGTGCTGTACGCGGTACTCTGCGGTAGCCCGAACTCGGGGTCACCAATTTGGGAATTGATGTGGAGTATCAGGAAAAAATAAAGGTGGATAGTCCCACTCTCCAGTTTGTTCGCGGGCCACCAAAACTCTTGTATACGTGTCCAAACAATTAGTTTATTTAATGAGTAGACTCCAGTATACAATTTTAGAAGCAGCACGCTCATGACAACTCGCGTCCGCGTCTCGCGGCGGCCGGGCCGGAACTCTCTTCTCTCGCCGCGCGCTTTCGCTCCCTCGCCACATCTGAGGTGGCGCCCTTGCTAGGCCACCACGTTGGCATCCTTGCTTAGCCAGGGGCGTCGATACGCGCGCAGAGAAGCTGCTTGCGCCGATGCTGATGAAGCTGGCGCTGCTGAACCGCCACATATATCTTCGTTTACGAATAAATATGAAAAAGTAAATAAATTATATCCCCTATCTATAAAATTTGATCTAATCAATAATTCAAAAATCAGTTAATTTACGACTTAAATCATCGATTTTTATTCCTCTATTATAATATATCTTGGTTTACGAATAAGTATTAAAATGTAAATAAACTATATCCCCTATCTATAAAATTTGATTGTATCTCGCCCCGAGATGCAATGGGTAGATGGTTCTGAGAAGTGTCGCAGGGAAGCGAGCGCGGCGGTGGACAGTGGGCTGGGGAGACGTGCAGGCGGACAGTTTTTCGGCCGCGGCCCGCGGGTTCGACTCGCAGCTCGGAAGCGGAGCGCGCCATTATTGTTTGAGCCTTGCCAGCCTTTGCCTCGGTGTCACTACAAAAACAAAGATTTGACCATTACTCCAGAATTTATTAATTCACCTTTTCACCTTCTCTCCTCTTCCATCGCATATCCGCAACAGGTTTATTCGTACACCAGGATATATTATACTATCGGAATAAAAAACGATCATTTATGTTGTAAATTAACTGATTTTTCAATTATTGATACAATCAAATTTTATAGATAGGGGATATAGTTTATTTACAATATAATACTTATTCGTAAAGCGGAATATATTATAATAGCGGAATGGAAATTGATCGTTTAAGTTGTAAATTATCTGATTTTTGAATTATTGATTAGATCTAATTTCATAGATAGGGATATAGTTTATTTACAATATAATACTTATTCGTAAAGCGGAATATATTATAATAGCAGAATGGAAATTGATCGTTTAAGTTGTAAATTATCTTATTTTTGAATTATTGATTAGATCAAATTTCATAGATAGGGATATAGTTTATTTACATTTTAATACTTACTCGTAAACCAAGATATATTATAATAGAGGAATAAATATCGATGATTTAAGTTGTAAAATAACTATTATTTGAATTATTGATTAAATTAAATTTTATAGATAGGGGATATAGTTTATTTACTTTTTAGGTTTATTCGTACACCAGGATATATTATAATAGACGAATGAAAGTCGATCGTTTAAGTTGTAAATTAACTGATTTTTGAATTATTGATTAGATCAAATTTCATAGATAGGGATATAGTTTATTTACATGTTAATACTTACTCGTAAACCAAGATATATTATAATAGAGGAATAAATATCGATGATTTAAGTTGTAAAATAACTATTATTTGAATTATTGATTAAATCAAATTTTATAGATAGGGGATATAGTTTATTTACTTTTTAGGTTTATTCGTACACCAGGATATATTATAATAGCGGAATGGAAATCGGTCATTTAAGTTGTAAACTAACAATTTTTTGAATTATTGTTTAGATCAAATTTTATAGATAGGGTATTTAATTTAATGACTTTTTGAAATATATTCATAAACAAGGATATATTATAATGGATGAATAAAAATTGATCATTTAAGTTGTAAGTTAAATATTATTTGAATTATTGATAAAATCAAATTTTATAGATATGGGCTTTAATTTATTGACTTTTTGAAATATATTGTGTAAACCAGGATATATTACAATAGCGGAATGAACATTGATCATTTAAGTGGTAAATTAACTGTTTCTTGAATTATTGATTAAATAAAATTTTATAGATAGGGGATATAGTTTATTTACTTCTTAGGTTTATTCGTACACCAGGATATATTACAATAGCGGAATGAAAATTGATCATTTAAGATGGAAATTAACTGATTTTTGATTCATTGATTAAAGCATATTTTAAATATAGGGGATATAGTTTATTTACTTTTTAATACTTATTCTTAAACCAAGATATATTATAATAGAGGAATAAAAATCGATGATTTAAGTTGTAAAATAACTATTATTTGAATTATTGATTAAATCAAATTTTATAAATAGGGGATATAGTTTATTTACTTTTTAGGTTTATTCGTAAACCAGAATATATTATAATAACGGAATGAAAATTGATCGTTTAAGTTGTAAATTATCTGATTTTTGAATTATTGATTAGATCAAATTTCACAGATAGGGATATAGTTTATTTACATTTTAATACTTACTCGTAAACCAAGATATATTATAATAGAGTAATAAATATCGATGATTTAAGTTGTAAAATAACTATTATTCGAGTTATTGATTAAATAAAATTTTATAGATAGGGGATATAGTTTATTTACTTTTTAGGTTTATTCGTAAACCAGAATATATTATAATAGCGGAATGAAAATTGATCGTTTAAGTTGTAAATTATCTGCTTTTGAATTATTGATTAGATCAAATTTCATAGATAGGGATATAGTTTATTTACATTTTAATACTTACTCGTAAACCAAGATATATTATAATAGAGGAATAAATATCGATGATTTAAGTTGTAAAATAACTATTATTTGAATTATTGATTAAATTAAATTTTATAGATAGGGGATATAGTTTATTTACTTTTTAGGTTTATTCGTACACCAGGATATATTATAATAGACGAATGAAAGTCGATCGTTTAAGTCGTAAATTAACTGATTTTTGAATTATTGATTAGATCAAATTTCATAGATAGGGATATAGTTTATTTACATGTTAATACTTACTCGTAAACCAAGATATATTATAATAGAGGAATAAATATCGATGATTTAAGTTGTAAAATAACTATTATTTGAATTATTGATTAAATCAAATTTTATAGATAGGGGATATAGTTTATTTACTTTTTAGGTTTATTCGTACACCAGGATATATTATAATAGCGGAATGGAAATCGGTCATTTAAGTTGTAAACTAACAATTTTTTGTATTATTGATTAAATCAAATTTTATAGATAGGGAATATAGTTTATTTACTTTTTAGGTTTATTCGTAAACCAGATCAGCCGCGGAGCTCCGTGCGGCCTGAATCTCCATGTATGAAACTGACGGTGTCAGGCCGACGCTTTCGTGATCCTGTGCCTTCATCCGCTTTTACACTCCCTCCGCTACCGGAACGTGGGGTGCCAGAGTGCGCGATGCCACGGTGGCTCCCACCCTGGCTCCCGAAACCACCCGAGGCGGCGCACTCAACCTCTATTGCACCGAGGTGCTGTCCGTTCGCGGCGGTGGCTGGGGCTTCGGGGCCTTCAGGCGCGGGGCTACCGGCTGTGGCGCCAGTGCCGTCTCCGATCGCGGAGATCAGCGCCGGCGCTTTCCGCCCTTACCGCCATCTGAAATAGATCCCCCTCGCCGCGTCCGTACCCACACTTGGCGCAACGCGAGCATCCACGCGGGGATGCGTTTGGGGGTGGCTCTTCCGAATCCGTCGGACTCCCATACTCGCTAACCACGCTGCATGCGTCTCAACACAACGTGGGCAAGTGTTCAGGGTTTCCCCCAAACGCCCACAGTTGTGGCAATACACCGAGTGTAGGGGCCGGGGACAATCGACACGATTGTGCCCCTTCCGCCAGCAACGGTGGCACGAGCGTGGTGGCGGATCAACGGCCGGATCAACGGGCACGTCCATCCTTCCACGGAACATGCAGCCTCGCCCCAGTTCACCGAGATCACTAGCTTGCGCGGATCGACCGGTGGAGCGTTCAGACGAGCGTGCTCTCGCGCCTCCATACGCGGTCGCCCACCTGAAACGACTCGCCTCTTTTATTGCGGTTATGCTCTCGGGCGTTGCGCTCTTGGGATTCATCGTTATGCTTCCTCACTAGATCCCAAAGAACGTCCAATCGTTTCAGGCAGTCAAGCCAATGCTCAGGGTCGGCACGAACAACTACCTTTTCTCCCTCAACTTCACGTCGCAAACTGTTCACTGGCTGTGGGTGGCGCCCGTAATTCAAGAACGCTGGCGAGACTTTTGTGCTAGCTTGTACGGCCGTGTTAATGGCATGTCGAAACTCATGCAAGTAGTCGTCCCACTCACGATGATCAGCCTCAACGAACGTGGCAATCGTCGTTTTCAACGTCCTATTCGTACGCTCAACCGGACTGGCTTGGGGGTGATAGGGAGGCGTCGTTACATGCTTTACACCAAAATCTTCTAACATCTCCCGGAGATGCTTATTAACGAACTCTGTACCATTGTCCGTCAATAAGAACTCGGGAGTCTCCCACCTAAACAACACCAACTCTTCAAAAGCTTTCGCCACTGCCTTCCCGTTAGCCGCACGCAATGGTTTCAACTCAATCCACCTCGTAAAAAGATCCTGAAACACTAAAATATATTTAAATTGGCTCTTACTACGAGGCAGCTCCATCACGTCTGCAGCCACCACTGCCCATGGCATCTCCACGATTCGCTTACCCATCAGCCCTTGCGGACCCACCTGAGAGACTTTATAGCGCTGGCATTCACTACACTGCTGCACATATGCACGCACTTGGTAGTAAAAACCAGGCCAATAATACTCCCTCTTTACCATGTAGTAAGTCTTCTCGATTCCAAGATGACCTGACGACGGGTGGCGATGTGCTTGCTCGATCACTCCAACTCTATACTCGTCTGCTACGATGAGTCTCCACCCCTCCTCTTGAAACGAGATTGGATCCAAGATCTCATCAGGAGAATAACGATCCAGCATGCCATCTATCACTTTCCATCCCGGAAATTTTCGAGGGCAACCCTGAATTTTGTTTAGTCTACCATGATACCGAAGGATCCGAGATCGTCTCAAAATTCGCCACAATCGCAATCTCTCTATCGATCCCTCTAGAGAGAGTATCAGGAACCTTGTTGAGTGCGCCTTTTGTATGCACAATCTCAAAGTCCCACTGCTGCATCTCGAGGGCCCAACGCGCTAGCCTCCCTGTAGGGTCTTTAAGATTCTTAAGCCACGTTAGAGCGCTATGATCTGCTTTAGCAACAAATTCATAGGGCTCCGAATATGGCCTCAGTTTCTTAATCGGCCACAATAAGGCAAGGCACTCCTTTTCCGACGTAGTATAATTCCTCACAGCCGGATTTAAGACACGGCATGATATTTGCGCCAACTGCTTTTCTAATCAATTTCTAGCCTAAAACACCAGAATTGATAAAGTCTTTGTATTGAGTCAGGGTGGAACGATGGATGGGAGAAAAAAGAATGATGTTTGTACCAGGTACATTTCAATTCAATTTCTAGCCTAAAACCCCAGAACTAATAAAGGCTTTATATTCCTCGAGTGAGAAAAGGTGGATACGAAAAAAGGCATGATGTTTGAGCCGCCTGCTTTTCTAGTCAGTATCTAGCCTTAATCCCTAGAATTCATAAAGTCTTTATATTCCTCCAGAGAGGAACCGTGGATGCGAAAAGAAGGCATGATGTTGGTGCCAGGTGTTTTTCTAGTCTATTTCTAGCCTAAGACCCAGTATTCATAAAGACTTTATATTGCGTCAAGGTGGAACGATGGATGGGGAAAAAGCATGATGTTTGTGCCAGCTGCTCTTCTAGTCGATTTGTAGCCCAAAACTACAGAACTAATAAAGGCTTTACATTCATGCATGGAAGAACCAAGGATCCGAGAAAAAGGCATGATCTTGGTGCCAGATGTTTTTCTAGCCGATTTCTATCCTTAATCCCTAGAATTCATAAATACTTTATATTTCGTCAGGGTGGAACGATGGATGGGAGAAAAAAGAATGATGCTTGTGCCAGGTACATTTCAAGTCAATTTCTAGCCTAAAACCACAGAACTAATAAAGTCTTTATATTCCTCGAGGGAGGAAGTGTGGATCCGAAAAAAAAGGCATGATGTTTGAAACTCCTGCTTTTCTAGTCAATATCTAGCCTTAATCGCTAGAATTCATAAAGTCTTTGTATTTCGTCCGGGTGGAAAGACGGATGCGAGAAAAAGGCATAATGTTGGTGCCAGGTGTTTTTCTAGTCAATTTCTAGCCTAAACCCCAGAATTCATAAAGTCGTTGTGTTTCGTCAGGGTGGAACGATGGATGGAAGAAAAGAAAATGTTGTTTGTGCCAGGTACATTTCAATTCAATTTCTAGCCTAAAACCCCAGAAATAATAAAGTCTTTATATTCCTCAAGGGAGGAAGGGTGGATCCGAAAAAAAGGCATGATGTTTGAGCCGCCTGCTTTTCTAGTCAATTTCTAGCCTTAATCCCCAGAATTCATAAAGTCTTTGTAGTTGTTCGGGTCGAAACACGGATGTGAGAAGAAGGCATGATGTTGGTGCCAGGTGTTTTTCTAGTCAATTTCTGGCGTAAAACCCTAGAATTCATATAATCTTTATATTCCTCCAGGGAGGAACGGTGGATGCGAGAAGAAGGCCTGTTGTTTGCGCCAGCTGCTGTCATACTTACGTACCTTCTTCTCCCGCGTTTCTCTCTCACCGTGACACATGTCACACTCCCCCTCCCCCACGCCGGTGCATTCCCTTGAGGAGTGGGCCGCCGGACTGTGCCTGCTGGCTTAAGGTCGCTCGCAGGTAACTGGGTTCGCTAAACTCTTCCTCCTCCCGGCTCCCTATCTCCAGTTACTTACACTCATTTTTCCTTCACTTTCAAACAGTCATTCAGCGCTCTTTAACAATTCAATTTAACAAATTTTCGTTTAACATTTTCATGGATCTTCAGTCATTCGTCGCGTTACTCTGCATTGCCTTACGTTATCATTCGTTTCCCTCTCCGACGCGAACGCGCCTTCGCGACCCAGACTGCTGCGCACCCCTTGTTCACGTCACAAATTTCTCGCGCGATCCCGACATTATCTCGGGCATTCGCCTCGCCCTTTATTAACTCGTCGCGTCGCGGTTGCCTCTAGACTTCTAGTCCCTCTAGTCCCTCTACTTCGTTTCTCTGGTGCGTCTCTTACTTCCTTATCTCTTTCTTCTTTCGGTCTTCCTCGTCGTCCTCCACTAAGCGCTGCACAATTCGAGCTTGTAATGCCTCCGGGAGCCTAGCTAAATAGTGCACCAGTCACCATAAGCGGCTACTCCGCGTGGGCCCGTCAGCGGCTGGAGTTGACTGTGGCGCGGCGGGCCTGGCTGCGACCTCTCGTGCGGGCTCCCGCCCCGCCTCTCGACCCTTTTGCTGGGGTTGCGGCCGCTTACGGTTTGTCCCCGTGGCTTCTTTGGGCTCGTCCCAGTCTTCGGCACCGCTGGCCGCGGCTGCTCTCTTCCGGGGCGGTTCCTCAGTCGCCGGGCCTCGGCGACTGATCGCTCCTCGGGTAGCGGGGGCCGAGCTGCCCCCGTTCCTGCTCTGACTCGGGCCCTGCACCATGGGCGTCGAGGAGGGCGGCGGCGGTGACGGCGGTCCTGCCGTAACTGGCCGTAGTCGGCCCGGGCGGATCGTGGAGCTCGCCACCGTGGCCTTGTATGCTTCGCGGCAGCGAGGGCATTTTGGGAGGACTACGTCCCTCCGCCCGCAGTTGGTGCAGTAGGCCCGGGTTGTCAGTGGCTCCGGGCATTCAGATAGTCGGTAGCCGAACTCCCAACAGCAGCGTGATGGCGGATCGACGCTGCTGTCAGTCGGTATGTTGGTTAACCCACCAAATAACCGACCGTGATAACGCACGGCGAAGGTGGTTGGGGCATGCTCCTCTCGCCCTTCCTCCCTGGCGGCTTCCCCTTGAGTGGCTTCTCTAGACGGCGGCGGGACGTCCCACCGCGAGCGACGCCCAGCGGAGGCCGGCGCCTCAGTTGGGCCTTGTGCTGGGGCAGCGGCGTTCTCTGATGCGACCGGCCGGGTGTCCTCTCGGGGGCGGCCCTCGGCCGCGGTCAGCTGTTTCTCGGAACCTCGCCTTGAAGTGGTGGCGGACCCTGCGTTCTCCGTGGCAATCGGCCGGGAGTTTCCTCGGGGAGGGGCCGCAGCGGGCACCACCGGCTCCTCCGGGATGACGGACAGCGTCGTCTGCGATCTGCGGGGGCTGGGTACCGCGCCCCGACGTAGTCGTCTAATTGCAGCTGCCGTCTCTCCAAGCGCGAGCCGCGCCTGCCGCGTCGGGGGTTCCGCGTCCTCTGAGGCTCTTGGGGCCTTCTCCTCTCACGCTGGAGGCGGAGGCGGGTCTCCTCCCAACCGCGCATCTCGTCTCGCTGCCGCTGCTCGGCTTCTGCTGCGGGGACAGGCACCTTCACCGGGACCCAATCGGGGTGCGGAGAGCCATCCGTACCTCCGTGCGTCGTGGCGGCGACTGCCGGTTCAGCAAGCGGCGGGCTTCTCTCTCGGCTCCTCAATGGTGGTACTATTTGCACCTGGGGCAGCGGTCGGATCGGCGGCGGCCTCTTAGCAGGCTGCATCACTCCATTGGTGGCCCCGAAGCTTCTCTCGCCGGGGGTACCGAGCGAGACGGGTGCTGCGATCGTGATTCTCGGCCGGTCCATTTCTCTGTCTCCGGGTCTGGTTGGGAGATCCTCGCTTCGGCGGCGCGTCTTGCCGAGCTCGGCTATCACGACCGGCGGGTCGGACTTGGCGTCGAGTGAAGCGGGCTGGGCTTCTCTGATCCGAGACGGACTCTCGGGGGCGGTGGGCTCGAGTGGTGACCTCGCCACGTCAGCCTCCGTAGCTTCGACCGAGCAGGGCACTTGCTGGGCCTTCTGACTCTCCCGGCTCAGCAGCGGGCCGAGCTCTCGCCACAACTGGGACAGCGAGAACGGCTTTTCTTCCTCCGCAGGCAAACTCGTCGACCCGCTGGCGGCCGCTGGAGGAGAGCTGGGCGGAGCTTCGCTGATCCTTAGGAGCTCGATCGCCTCTTCGTCAATACACCAGGGCTCGCCCCTAGGGTCCTCGCGCGCTGGCAGGAGCGGGCGGCCGAATGGCAGCTGGAAGGCCGGGAAAGGCCGGTGTCCCTTTTCCTGTCGTCCTCGGATTCCTCTCCCACTGCCTCGCCGGTACATCTGGAATCAACAAAAAACTTGTCGCGTCACTTCCTCGGCCGCACTCCGGATTGGCGGGGCGGGAGGTATCGTTTCAGCTGAAAGACAGGCACCTTCGCGTCGCGGCCATCATCGTTGCGTCGAATTAGATAAACGGTCGGCGAGAGTTCCTCGATTATCGTGCACGGCCCCTCGAATTTCGGCGCGAGCTTAGCCGAAAAGTAGTTTGCCGCGTTCGACAGCAGATGTGTTCTTCGCATCACCTGGTCGCCTACGAGGTATTTCACGTCGCGTCTCCCCCAATTATAATGCTGAGCCTGTCGCGCTTGCTCCTTCTCAATCGAACTCCGCACTAGGTCCCTCAATGCCTCTAGTCGCGTCACTCGATCCGCCCACGTTTCTTCGGAAATTCTCACGACGGTCCGCGCGCCTTCAACTTCACGACGTAGACTTTTCATCGGCGGCGGATTTCGCCCGAAGTTCAGAAACGCCGGCGAAACTTTTGTGGTCGCCTAAACGGCCGTATTTATCGCTTGGCGAAATTCCGGGAGATGTCGGTCCCACTCGCGATGGTCCTCTCGCACGAACGTCGCAATCATCGTTTTGAGAGTGCGGTTCGTGCGCTCGACCGGATTCGCCTGCAGGTGATACAGCGACGTGATTGCATGGCGGATTCCGTTTTCCTCGAGATATTTCCCGAGCGTCGCGTTCGCAAATTCGCGCCCGTTGTCCGTCAATAAGTAAGTCGGGGTTCCCCAGCAGAAAATTATTTATTAAATTTAGCATCGGCGGAGGCTACAGCCCGCAGATCCACGTACCGGGTAAACAGATCCTGATAAACGATCAGGTATTTCTTTCCCCGCTTACTCCTGGGGAATTCCATGAGGTCGGCTGCGACCACGACCCACGGATCTTCCACCATGCGTGACCCCATGAGCCCCTGCGGCCCTGCCTGCGAAATTTTGTACTGTTGGCACTCATGGCACGCGCGAACGTAGTGGTGTACGTCGTGCTGTATGCTGGGCCAGTAGTACTCGCTCGCCAAGCGGCTGTACGTTTTGTCAACGCCCAAATGTCCGGCCGATGCTTGCCCGTGCGCGTCACTTAGCACTCGACCGCGGTATTCTGTGGGCACGACTAGGCGCCAGCCCTCCTCGGGAGGCCGTATCGGGTCAAGCAGTCGGTCGGGGCGGTAATGGTACAGTGTGTCGTTCTCGACGCGCCACGCGGGGAACTTCGACGGGGCCTCCTCTACTTCTTTCTTCCGGCGCAAATACCATTCGTCTGCTCGCGTCTCAAGTGCCGCGACACACACCTCGTCGTCGAAAATTCGAGAGAGGGCGTCGGGGACATGGTGTAGGGCTCCCTTGCGTTGGACCACCTCGAAATCCCATTGCTGGAGTTCGAGGGCACATCTCGCAAGCCGCCCGGTCGGCTCTTTCAGATCGCGCAGCCACTTTAGCGCGCTGTGATCTGTTATGATCTGAAAGGGGTAGCCTTTGACGTACGGGCGGAGTTTTTGAATAGCCCACACGATGGCTAAGCACTCACGCTCCGTCGTCGTGTAGTTGCGCTCGGAACTGGTCAACACGCGACTGAGGTAAGTAATCGGGTGCTCCCTGTCCTCGAACTCTTGCGTGAGTACGGCTCCGATTGCTCCATTGCTCGCGTCACATTGTATCACGAACGGCCGCGAGAAGTCCGCGAGTACTGGGGCTTCCGATAGCGCGGCCTTGAGCTTCTCGAACGCTGCCTACTCGCTTCCGCCCCAACGCCACGTCTCGCCCGTGCGTAGGAGCTTCACCAGCGGCTGCTTGGGCTCCGAGTCCTCCTCAATGAATCGCGAGTACCACCCTACCATCCCGAGCAATCGGCGCAGTTCTTTAATATTTTGCGGGGGAGGGCAGTCCAGTACTGGCGCGACTCTATCGGGGGCCGGCCTCAGCCCGTCGCGGTCTAAGCGAAAGCCCAGGTAAGTTACCTGAGTCCGCCCGAACTCGCACTTACTGCGATTGATGGCTAGCCCTGCCGCGTCCTGGCGCGCGATCACGAACTCGAGCCATTTGATGTGCTCCTCAAAGTCCGCCGTGACTAGCACGATGTCGTCTAGATAGCCGAATATGTACGGCTCGAATTTGGGCCCGAAGAGCGCATCCATCAGCCTTTGAAAGGTCATGGGCGCATTCATCAGGCCGAATGGGAGCCGATTGAAATGAAATAGCTCCAGGGCTATGGCCCAGGACGGCAAACGCCGTATATTTTCGGCTCGACCGCTCCATCGGGACCTGGAAATAGGCTTGCTTCGGGTCGATCGTCGATAAGTATTGTGCATGCCGCAGCTTGTCGAGAATCGACTCTATTCGGGGGATGGGATACGCGTCGCGTCGCGTCACATTATTTACGTTGCAGTAGTCCACGCAAAAGCGGTAGGTCCCGTCCGTCTTTTTCAGTAGGACAGGCGCGCTACTCCACTCGCTTGACGACCGCTCAATTACTCCGGCCTCCAGCATGCTGTTCACCTCTGCGCGAGCGACTTCGAGTATCCGCAGTGACATGCGGCGGACTCGGTGGCGGCTCTGCGGGGCACCTTGCACATCAACGTAGTGCTCGGTCAGCGTCGTGAGGCCAAGTCGCGGTGTCGACTCGGGCAATAGGCGGTTTACCAGCTCATCCAGCCGCCTTTTCAGCAGCAGCCCTTTCCGGCTCTCCAGGCATCCCTCGATGCCCAGACTACCAGATCGAAATGCTGAAGGAAGTCGATCCCCAGGATCATTTCATTTTCGAAGCTTTCCATTGCTAGCGCCTTGATCGCGCCGACTTTCCCGTCCACTTCTATTGTCAGCCTCCAAGCGTTCCAAGCGGCTTCGTGGTGGTACCGAGTACCGAGCGAAGAACGGTATCGGCCGGCCGCAGCCGAGCTTGGAACTGCCGGGCGACCTCCGGCCCGACTACGGTTATCTGGGCTCCCGTGTCCACCAGGGCTCTGTACGTGACCCCGCCTAACTCGACCGCCAGGTACTTGCGGCTGTCTCCCGCCACAACTGCTATCTCTTTCGCCGGACGGTGGCCGGCGACCTCCCCCCCCCCCCCCCCCCCCCCCCCGCCCCACCAAGTTGGGACTCCGACCTGAGGAGGGGCCGCTACTTCGACCGCCTGCTCGTCGGCTTTGCGGGTTACGGCCCTCGCTCCAATTTGCCCTCTCTCTCGCACAAACTCTGTCACAACATTACTCACAGTCTTAACCGTAGTGGTTTCCACAGGCTCATGATTCCCTCGTTGGTGGCCGCAACTGCCGCTCCTCGCCCACTGGTCGGTATTTTCCGACTCGGATTAGGGGCAGTCGGCGCCGTCGCGTCTCAACTGTTCGGTGGCCGGAGGCGAGGCGCGCGGTGTCATTTCCGACGCTCCGCGCAGCTCGCCCCCCGCATCCGCCGCTCTCAATTCAATCTCTCTCTGGCACAGCTCCTCCGTCACGATCACGTCGCCCTTCTCCATTCCCCAACGCTGCAAGTAGTTCCTTAAATTTCGCGGGTCGGGGTCCTCCTCGCTACTATAAGTTTCTCGTCTCCGGATTGTAGTCGCTTTCTTTATCGCGCCTTTACTCCTATCGACCTCCCCGTCCTGACGCGCGTCGGCGGTCGAGGTGAGTCGCTTGGGCTCCCCTCCCGACCAGCTCTCCGCTCCCTCCTCGCATCCTGACTCCACGCGGCTGTCTCTCTCGTTCCCTTCAATCATACCCTTCGTTCTTTCCTTTTTCTCTCTCTTTCCTTCTCCTGTCCTGTCCCGATCGCTAGCCTATCAATTTCTAGCCTAAAACCCCAGAATTCATAAAGTCTTTATATTCCTCCAGGGAGGAACGGTGGATGGGAGAAAAAGAATGATGTTTGTGCCAGGTACATTACTAATCAATTTCTAGCCTAATCGCCCAGAACTAATAAAGTCTTTATATTCATGCATGGAAGAACCAAGGATGCGAGAAAAAGGCATGATGTTGGTGCCAGGTGTTTTTCTACTCAATTTCTAGCCTAAAACCCTAGAATTCATAAAGTCTTTGTATTTCGTCCGTGTGGAAAGGCGGATGCGAGAAAAAGGCATGATATTGGTGTCAGGTATTTTTCCAGTCAATTTCTAGCCTAAAACCCCAGAATTCTTATAGTCTTTATTTTCCTCCAGGGAGGAACGGTGGATGGGAGAAAAAGAATGATGTTTGTGCCAGGTACTTTTCTAATCAATTTCTAGCCTAAAACGCTAGAACTAATAAAGTCTTTATATTCTTCAGGAGAAGGGAAGGATGCGAGAAAAAGGCATGATGTTTGTGCCAGCTGTTTTCTAGTCGATTTCTAGCCTAAACCCCAGATTCATAAGACTGCTTTCGTCAGGGTGGAACGAAGCATGGGAGAAAAGAGAATGATGATTGTGCCAGATGCTTTTCTACTCAATTTCTAGCCTAAAATCCCAGAATTCATAAAGTCTTTGCGTTTCGTCAGGGTGGAACTATGGATGGAAAAAGAAAGAATGATGATTGTGCCAGATGTTTTGCTACTCAATTTCTAGCCTAAACTCCCAGAATTCATAAAGTCTTTGTGTTTCGTCCGCGTGGAAAGACGAATGCGAGGAAAAGGCATGATATTTGCGCCAACTGCTTTTCTAATCAATTTCTAGCCTAAACGCCCAGAACTAATAAAGTCTTTATATTCATGCAAGGAAGAACCAAGGATGCCAGAAAAAGGCATATTTGTGCCAGCTGCTTTTCTAGTCGATTTCTACCATAAAACCCCAGAACTAATAAAGTCTTTATATACATGCATGGAAGAACCAAGGATGCGAGAAAAAGGCATGATGTTGATGCCAGGAGTTTTTCTAGTCGATTTCTAGCCTAAAACGCCAGAATTCATAAAGACATTATATTTCGTCAGGGTGGAACGATGGATGGGAGAAAAGCGAATGATGTTTGTGCCAGGTACATTTCTAATTAATTTCTAGACTAAAACCCCAAAATTCATAAAGACCTGACATTTCATCAGGGTGGAACGATAATTGGGAGAAAACAGAATGATGTTTGAGCTAGGTGCTTTGCTAATCAATTTCTAGCCTAAAACCCCAGAACTAATAAAGTCTTTGTATTCCTCCAGGGAGGAACGGTGAATGCAAGAAGACACTAGAATACTAGTCGAAGAATACTAGTGGATTTTTGGCCTAAAACCCCAGAATTCATTAAGACCTGACATTTCATCGGGGTGGAACGATAATTGGAAGCAAACAGAATGATGCTTGTGCCAGATACTTTTCTAGTCAATTTCTAGCCTAAAACCCCAGAACTAATAAAGTCTTTATATTCCTCCAGGGAGGAACGGTGAATGCGAACATAAGACCTGATGTGTTCCAGCTACTTTGTAGTCGATTTCTAGCCTAAAACCCCAGAATTCATTAAAACGTGACATTTCATCGGGGTGGAACGATAATTGGAAGAGAACGGAATGATGTTTGTGCCAGGTACTTTGCTAGTCAATTTCTAGCCTTAATCCCCAAAATTAATAATGTCTTTATATTTCTCCAGGGAGGAACGGTGGATTCGAGAAGAAGGCCTGATGTTTTTGCCAGGTGCTTTTCTAGTCGATTTCTGGCCAAAAACACCAGAATTCATAAAGGCTTTACATTTCATCAGGGTGGAATGATAATTGGGAGAAAAAAGAATGATGTTTGTGCCAGGTGCTTTTCTAGTCAATTTCTAGCCTAAATCCCCAGAACTAATTAAGACTTTATATTTCGTCAGGGTGGAATGATAATTGGGAGAAAAAAGATTGATGTTTGTGCCAGGTGCTTTTCTAGTCAATTTCTAACCTAAACCCCATATTTCATGAAGACTTTGTATTTCCTCAGGGTGAAAGGATGGATGGAAGAAAAAAGAATGATGTTTATGCCAGCAACTTTTCTAGTCAATTTCTAGCCTAAAACCCCAGAATTGATAAAATTCTTATATTCGTCCAGGGAGGAACGGTGAATGCGAGAAGAAGACCTGACGTTTGTGCCAGCTGCTTTGCTAGTCGATTTCTGGCCTAAAACCCCAGAATTCATAAAGACTTTACATTTCGTCAGGGTGGAACGATGGATGGGAGTAAAAAGAATGATGTTTGTGCCAGGTACTTTTCTAGTCAATTTCTAGCCTAAAACCCCACAACTAATAAAGTCTTTATATTCCTCCAGGGAGGAACGGTGAATACGAGAAGAAGGCCTGATGTTTGTGCCAGCTGCTTTTCTAGTCGATTTCTAGCCTAAATCCCCAGAATTCATTAAGACCTGACATTTCGTTAGGGTGGATCAATAATTGGTTGAAAAAAGAATTATGTTTGTGCCAGGTACTTTTCTAGTCAATTTCTAGCCTAAAACCCCACAACTAATAAAGTCTTTATATTCCTCCAGGGAGGAACGGTGAATACGAGAAGAAGACCTAATGTTTGTGCCAGCTGCTTTTCTAGTCGATTTGTAGCCTAAAACCCCAGACTTAATAAAGTCTTTATATTTCGTCAGGGTGGAACGATGGATGGCAGAAAAAAGAATGATGTTTATGCCAGGTGCTTTTCTAGTCAATTTCTAGTCTAAAACTCCAGAACTAATAAAGTCTTTATATTCCTCCAGGGAGGAACGGTGAATACGAGAAGAAGACCTGATGTTTGTGCCAGCTGCTTTTCTAGTCGATTTGTAGCCTAAAATCCCAGAATTCATAAAGACTTTACATTTCGTCCGGGCGGATCGATAATTGGGAGAAAAAAGAATGATGTTTGTACCAGGTGCTTTTCTAGTTTATTTCTAGCCTAAAACCCTAGAATTCATAAAGTCTTTAAATTCCTCCAGGGAGGAACGGTGGATGCGAGAAGAAGACCTGATGTTTGTACCAGCTGCTTTTCTTGTCGATTTCTAGCCAAAACCCCAGAATTCATAAAGTCTTTATATTCCTCCAGGGAGGAACGGTGGATGGGAGAAAAAGGATGATGTTTGCGCCAGGTCTTTTTTGATCAATTTCTAGACTAACCGCCCAGAACGAATAAAGTCTCTATATACCTCCATGGAGGAACGGTGGATGGGAGAAAAAGAATGATGTTTGTGCCAGGTACTTTTTTGATCAATTTCTAGCCTAAAACCCCAGAACTACTAAAGTCTTTATATTCATGCATGGAAGAACCAAGGATGCGAGAAAAAGGCATGATGTTTGTGCCAGGTACATTACTCATCAATTTCTAGCCTAAACGCCTAGAACTATTACAGTCTTGATATTCATGCATGGAAGAACCAAGGATGCGAGAAAAAGGCATGATGCTTGTGCGAGCTGCTTTTCTACTCGATTTCTAGTCCAAAACCCCAGAATTCATATAGACTATATATTTTGTGAGGATGGAACGATGGATTGGAGAAAAAGGCATGATGTTTGTGCCAGGTGCTTTCTAGTCGATTTCTACCATAAAACCCCAGAACTAATAAAGTCTTTATATTCATGCATGGAAGAACCAAGGATGCGAGAAAAAGCGATGTTGTTGGTGCCAGGTGTTGTTCTAGCCGATTTCTAGCATAAAACCCCAGAATGCATAAAGTCTTTATATTCCTCCAGGGAGGAACCGTGGATGAGAGAAAAAGAATGATGTTTGTGCCAGCTGCTTTTCTAGTCGATTTGTAGCCTAAAACCCCAGACTTAATAAAGTCTTTATATTTCGTCAGGTTAGAACGATGGATGGGAGAAAAAAGAATGATGTTTATGCCAAGTGCTTTTCTAGTCAATTTCTAGCCTAAAACCCCAGAACTAATAAAGTCTTTATATTCCTCCAGGGAGGAACGTTAAATACGAGAAGAAGACCTGATGTTTGTGCCAGCTGCTTTTCTAGTCGATTTCTAGCCTAAATCCCCAGAATTCATTAAGACCTCACATTTCGTAAGGGTAGAACGATGGATGGGAGAAAAAAAAACGATGTTTGTGCCTGGTGCTTTTCTAGTCAATTTCTAGCCTAAAACCCCAGAACTAATAAAGTCTTTATATTCCTCGTCAGGGTGGAACGGATAATTGGGATGCGAGAAAAAGATTGATGTTTGTGCCAGGTGCTTTTCTAGTCAATTTCTAGCCTAAACCCCAGAATTCATCATAAGACCTGACATTTCGTTAAGGGTGGAACGATAATTGGGAGAGAACGGAATGATGTTTGTGCCAGGTACTTTTCTAGTCAATTTCTATCCTAAAACCCCAGAACTAATAAAGTCTTTGACATTTCATCCAGGGTGGAATACTAGAAGAAGACCTAATGTTTGTGCCAGCTGCTTTTCTAGTCGATTTGTAGCCTAAAACCCCAGACTTAATAAAGTCTTTATATTTAGAACTAATTAAGTCGTCAGGGTGGAACGATGGATGGCAGAAAAAAGAATGATGTTTATGCCAGGAGCTTTTCTAGTCAATTTCTAGTCTAAAACTCCAGAACTAATAAAGTCTTTATATTCCTCCAGGGAGGAACGGTGAATACGAGAAGAAGACCTGATGTTTGTGCCAGCTGCTTTTCTAGTCGATTTGTAGCCTAAAATCCCAGAATTCATAAAGACTTTACATTTCGTCCGGGCGGATCGATAATTGGGAGAAAAAAGAATGATGTTTGTACCAGGTGCTTTTCTAGTTTATTTCTAGCCTAAAACCCTAGAATTCATAAAGTCTTTAAATTCCTCCAGGGAGGAACGGTGGATGCGAGAAGAAGACCTGATGTTTGTACTAGCTGCTTTTCTTGTCGATTTCTAGCCAAAACCCCAGAATTCATAAAGTCTTTATATTCCTCCAGGGAGGAACGGTGGATGGGAGAAAAAGGATGATGTTTGCGCCAGGTACTTTTTTGATCAATTTCTAGCCTAAAACCCCAGAACTACTAAAGTCTTTATATTCATGCATGGAAGAACCAAGGATGCGAGAAAAAGGCATGATGTTTGTGCCAGGTACATTACTCATCAATTTCTAGCCTAAACGCCTAGAACTATTACAGTCTTGATATTCATGCATGGAAGAACCAAGGATGCGAGAAAAAGGCATGATGCTTGTGCCAGCTGCTTTTCTACTCGATTTCTAGCCCAAAACCCCAGAATTCATATAGACTATATATTTTGTGAGGATGGAACGATGGATTGGAGAAAAAGGCATGATGTTTGTGCCAGGTGCTTTCTAGTCGATTTCTAGCCTAAAACGCCCAGAACTAATAAAGTCTTTATATTCATGCATGGAAGAACCAAGGATGCGAGAAAAAGGGATGTTGTTGGTGCCAGGTGTTGTTCTAGCCGATTTCTAGCATAAAACCCCAGAATGCATAAAGTCTTTATATTCCTCCAGGGAGGAACCGTGGATGGGAGAAAAAGAATGATGTTTGTGCCAGCTGCTTTTCTAGTCGATTTGTAGCCTAAAACCCCAGACTTAATAAAGTCTTTATATTTCGTCAGGGTAGAACGATGGATGGGAGAAAAAAGAATGATGTTTATGCCAGGTGCTTTTCTAGTCAATTTCTAGCCTAAAACCCCAGAACTAATAAAGTCTTTATATTCCTCCAGGGAGGAACGGTAAATACGAGAAGAAGACCTGATGTTTGTGCCAGCTGCTTTTCTAGTCGATTTCTAGCCTAAATCCCCAGAATTCATTAAGACCTCACATTTCGTTAGGGTGGAACGATAATTGGGAGAGAACGGAATGATGTTTGTGCCAGGTACTTTTCTAGTCAATTTCTAGCCTAAAACTCCACAACTAATAAAGTCTTTATATTCCTCCAGGGAGGAACGGTGAATACGAGAAGAAGGCCTGATGTTTGTGCCAGCTGCTTTTCTAGTCGATTTCTAGCCTAAATCCCCAGAATTCATTAAGACCTGACATTTCGTTAGGGTGGATCAATAATTGGTTGAAAAAAGAATTATGTTTGTGCCAGGTACTTTTCTAGTCAATTTCTAGCCTAAAACCCCACAACTAATAAAGTCTTTATATTCCTCCAGGGAGGAACGGTGAATACTAGAAGAAGACCTAATGTTTGTGCCAGCTGCTTTTCTAGTCGATTTGTAGCCTAAAACCCCAGACTTAATAAAGTCTTTATATTTCGTCAGGGTGGAACGATGGATGGCAGAAAAAAGAATGATGTTTATGCCAGGTGCTTTTCTAGTCAATTTCTAGTCTAAAACTCCAGAACTAATAAAGTCTTTATGTTCCTCCAGGGAGGAACGGTGAATACGAGAAGAAGACCTGATGTTTGTGCCAGCTGCTTTTCTAGTCGATTTGTAGCCTAAAATCCCAGAATTCATAAAGACTTTACATTTCGTCCGGGCGGATCGATAATTGGGAGAAAAAAGAATGATGTTTGTACCAGGTGCTTTTCTAGTTTATTTCTAGCCTAAAACCCTAGAATTCATAAAGTCTTTAAATTCCTCCAGGGAGGAACGGTGGAAGCGAGAAGAAGACCTGATGTTTGTACTAGCTGCTTTTCTTGTCGATTTCTAGCCAAAACCCCAGAATTCATAAAGTTTTTATATTCCTCCAGGGAGGAACGGTGGATGGGAGAAAAAGGATGATGTTTGCGCCAGGTCTTTTTTGATCAATTTCTAGACTAACCGCCCAGAACGAATAAAGTCTCTATATACCTCCATGGAGGAACGGTGGATGGGAGAAAAAGAATGATGTTTGTGCCAGGTACTTTTTTGATCAATTTCTAGCCTAAAACCCCAGAACTACTAAAGTCTTTATATTCATGCATGGAAGAACCAAGGATGCGAGAAAAAGGCATGATGTTTGTGCCAGGTACATTACTCATCAATTTCTAGCCTAAACGCCTAGAACTATTACAGTCTTGATATTCATGCATGGAAGAACCAAGGATGCGAGAAAAAGGCATGATGCTTGTGCGAGCTGCTTTTCTACTCGATTTCTAGTCCAAAACCCCAGAATTCATATAGACTATATATTTTGTGAGGATGGAACGATGGATTGGATAAAAAGGCATGATGTTTGTGCCAGGTGCTTTCTAGTCGATTTCTACCATAAAACCCCAGAACTAATAAAGTCTTTATATTCATGCATGGAAGAACCAAGGATGCGAGAAAAAGCGATGTTGTTGGTGCCAGGTGTTGTTCTAGCCGATTTCTAGCATAAAACCCCAGAATGCATAAAGTCTTTATATTCCTCCAGGGAGGAACCGTGGATGAGAGAAAAAGAATGATGTTTGTGCCAGCTGCTTTTCTAGTCGATTTGTAGCCTAAAACCCCAGACTTAATAAAGTCTTTATATTTCGTTAGGGTAGAACGATAATTGGGAGAGAACGGAATGATGTTTGTGCCAGGTACTTTGCTAGTCAATTTCTAGCCTAAAACCCCAGAACTAATAAAGTCTTTATATTTCTCCAGGGAGGAACGGTAAATACGAGAAGAAGACCTGATGTTTGTGCCAGCTGCTTTTCTAGTCGATTTCTAGCCTAAAACCCCAGAATTCATTAAAACGTGACATTTCATCGGGGTGGAACGATAATTGGAAGAGAACGGAATGATGTTTGTGCCAGGTACTTTGCTAGTCAATTTCTAGCC